>ML376403.1:58599-135493 GCA_005239525.1 Nicotiana knightiana | reverse complement strand
CCAGATTATATTTGCAGCGCCCGTTTAGTCTTTCTATAAGACATAGTTGAGCGTGATCACTATTTCTATTGGAGTTGTATTTGTTTTTTCTCCTAGGTGTAACCTTTCCTACAGTTTCATTGACCAAGCTACTCTACCTACTAATCTTTTCCTATCAATTGGTCTAACTATAGAGGACAAGTACTCAGGCTTTTCAACTCAAGATTTATACATGTCTTGAATTTGCATGGATTACAATGCAATTTCAATTGCAAAGGAGGTGATAACTAAAAGGACATGCACGTCCACTTCAATGAGCAAATGAAACCATTCGCTACCAACAAAGGGAAGTAAGTCTAAATTAATTCGTACTTCAAGGCCTGATTTGGTTTCGACGAGTCTACCTCGACAAGTATTGAAGTAAGAGGCATTTGTAGGTATATAAATTTTAAATAAATCCATAAAAGAATTTGGATTATATTATAAAATTCAAGATATATTGGTCCAAATAAACATTATGGGCTAATATAATAAGACTTAATTATATAAGTCCAACATATATGGATTAAATAAAGAAGTCTTAACCCATTGGGCTAGCCAATTTAGTTGTGCTACAAATGACGAGCCCACTTTATTAGGCACAATATTCCCTCTTCCTAGAGGCCCAGTTTGGTGCCACGTGTCAAATGAGGTGGCGCACCTAGTCAAACAGGAGATCAAATGGGATCATACCACGTGTCAAAATGACAAGGCACGCCAAGTCACATTAAAAGGCCAATGAAGCTGCGCCCCACATGTGCAAGTGACATGTTCTGGCCAATCAAATATGTCCATATCACACTTTAATTTGATTGGTCGGAAAGAGTTTGTTCTTATCATAACTCTTCCCTCCCACGACTATAAATAGGGGTCTTCATAACCCAGAAAAGACACCAGAAGTTATAACAAGAAGCAAGCGAGAGCTCGTGGATCAAACGCTGCAAATTTCTCTACAAGTTTCAAGCTTCAAGCAATCAAGTGCAAGTTCAAGAAATCAAGTTCAAGCTCAATAATGAAGAACAAATAAAGTTCTAGCTCAAGAACGAAGAACAAGTCAAGATTCAAGGAGTACGAGTTCAAGTCAAAGTTCGTGCTAGTTGAATTCAAGATCATCGTTCGTGACAACAAATATAGATTCAAGATCAAGCTCAAAGGCCCTTGAATTTATTTACTATTGAAAATAAGAATCAGAGGATTCATAGATATTGTAACACTCAAATATTTAAAATCAAATACTACGATTGTTGCGATATTTTTCGGTCTTGATTTTATTTTTTCGACGCAATTTATTGTCTACAGGCTTGTTGGTGAGGGCACATGATTTTCAAAGGATTGGTAGAGACCTAGATTTTTTAGTTGGCACAAAAAGTAAGTCATAGTGTGGAATGCATTAGAGTCAAGTTTTGAGGCGAGGATGTTAGAAAGAGCCACATGAATATTTTAAATGATCTTGGCATGAGTTTAAAACTTGAAGAAAGGTATGAAGAGTGCATATGTTGGGTTCTAAGCGTTGATATAAACCATTGTTATTGGTGTGATGCTTGAGTATATTTTGAAAGGTATTTCTTGCCTATGCGCTTAATTTTAAGTTGCTCGAGGACGAGCAAAAGTTTAAGTGTAGGGTGGCGATAAATGATGAAAAGTGCATGTTTTTGAGTATGTTTATATATAGATTCTTCTGTGAGTTATGAGAGATCACATGGCTTTGAAGGGAAAATATTCTCATTACGTGTTTCTTATGT
This sequence comes from Nicotiana knightiana, assembly GCA_005239525.1. Lineage (NCBI taxonomy): Eukaryota > Viridiplantae > Streptophyta > Magnoliopsida > Solanales > Solanaceae > Nicotiana > Nicotiana knightiana. The sequence continues at coordinate 133,733 of ML376403.1, read as the reverse complement.
GTAGGAATAAACTTGCACGGAAAATGATCAAATAGGAGAAAAATTGGTGAAAAAGAGCTGAAGAGAAAAGTCCCGGACAACGAACCAAGACTCACTTCGCTAGACCGGGATCAGAGCAGAAGAAACCAAAAAATTCCTGGACAGCGAAGCAAGGCTCACTTCGTCAGACCGTGACCGGAGCAAAAAAAACCCAAATTTTCTAACCCGAAATATAAGAAGCAATTTCGGCCCAAACAAACCCTAATCACTATAAATACATAGCAAAACGTGATTTTGAGGAGGAGACATTACTTTAGGGTAAGACAATACCCAAGGAGGCGAGAACACGCTAGGAGCAAGGAGGAAGATTCAACCCCGAGTTTTTCCCCTTCTTCTTCCTATTTTTCATTGTTGGTTATGACTTTTAGTATTGTAGTTTTACATACTATTATGAATAGCTAATTTATTATCTAGAGTTTTGAAGGAACCTCTTGGAGGCTGAATTCTTGTTATGTTTTAATATAATTTAACCTTTGAATTTATCTATTTGTTCAATTACGTGCTTATTTCAGTTGATTGAATAGCCATCGATTGACTATGCCTATTAATTATGTGTTGCTTGATAAAGGATACATATTTAGGTGGTTGTTGAACAAAATCACTCCTAACGTATGTGAAAAATTAATACAGCGGGTTAAAGGTAGGTTTAGCAATAACAAAGCATTGACCTGGTCATAGTGAGCGGTTAGATAAAGCCAACTAGTGTAATTTGAGAGAATATGTCTAGTAAATTATTGTAGTTGCTCGAAAGATAATTACAACACCTAAAGTGCTCACGATCAGTAGAGAATACATTGGCGAAATTGTAGGGAACATAGCGGGAAGGATTCCGACAATTGGGAAAATCATAACTCTAGACCTCCTTAATTTAGTCTCCAACCCTTAGTATCTTTAGTTGTTAATTTACTACTTTAGTTTTTTAGTTAATTAGTTAGATACAAGAATCTTAATATTTATAACTTAGGAATTTTTCGAGCTTGTCTTCCTAGTGATACTGAACAGTTATAGCGAAACCTTAGTTCTCTGTGGGATTCGACTCCAGACTTATATTTTCAGCGACCGCTTATCATTTTTAGGACTAGAGTTGGGCGTGATCAGTCGATAGATAGCGTTGGGAGATACACAGATTTTGATGTTGACGGAATTGTAGTCAATGAAGATTCAAATGAATTCTGAAATTGCAGAGCATCTAATGATCGATACCTCCACAAAATCATCGAAATCAAATACACTATCAATGAACGTTGTCCTCCAATAAAAATTTATAACGATATGGGAGTTCAAGTGTATATGGAGAATAAAAAGGAAAACAAAAACTTAGGAATGTATCCGTTGTGTATAAAAGTGTGTGATTTCGATTTGGAATGCAGTATGTCGAAATGAGCATAATTGCAGGTTTGCTCCGTTTTCCTAGTGCTGATATTTTTTCAATTTCAAGTGTTCTACAATTTTACTGCAAATTATCTACAATAATAATACATAACAAATGTAGTTCAATTGTTATGTCTCTAGAAGTATTCTGTCAAATGTTGGACACTTGAATATACATAGGTCTGAATTAATATACTTTTAATTGAGTTCAGGTTCTTCTGATTATCGTAATACTAACGTGGTACAATTTTCAAGCAATTGTAACACAATTGGAGAAGTATCAGGAACAGTGAAGTTGATCGATATGCAAACATCTCCAGCAATTGTGGAATATGAAAGTATCATCATAACAGAACATACGCCAAATGTAATTGAAGTAGGACAAGTTTACCAAGACAATCAAACAATTGTCAGTGCAATGAAGGACTATTCTGTCATGAATAAGTTTCAATTTAGGGTGAAAAGGTCTAGTGCAAGAAGGTAGGAACATTTTATTTGTCAAATTCATATTGTGTATAAGTTGTAGTTTTTATTTTGTATATAAATTGTATATAAATTATTTAACACAAGTTGTTGTGCATAAACAACCTCGTATTCTGTAGCTACAATTTGCATAACACTTTTTGAATTATTTTTATTTTGTAGCTACTGCGTCGTATGTGTTGGGGAAAATTGTACGTGGCACTTCAAGTCCACCAGCATAAATGAATCAGCATTGTTCAAGGTTCGAAAATTCAACAGCTTGCACATATGCTATTTGATGGAAAGCACATATATACAACACAAACCTACTGCCATGGTAGTTGGCAGCATGGTGATGCCAAAATATGCGGATCCTAAGACAATATACACACCAAAAGACATACAAACTGACATGTTGTCGGATCATGGTGTGAACTTAACGTACATGCAAGCTTGGAGAGCAAAGGAAAAGACTTTGGAATTTTTGGGAGGTCATCCTGTTGATTCCTACAGTCGCTTGCCGAGTTATTTGTATATTCTGGAGAAGACTTATCCGGGTTCGGTAGTGAAATTGTAGAAGACTGAAAATGACTGTTACTTGTATGCATTTGTTGCACTTAGTACGTCCATCAAGGGTTGGGAGCACCGTAGGCCAGTTGTAGTAGTTGATGGAAACTTCTTGAAGTCGGCATATAGGGGAATCATGCTAACAACTAGCACAATGGATGCAGCAGGTAATGTAGATTAATTGTAACAATATTGTTATAAAGTTGTTTTTGAGACTGTAGTTTTTATATTTTCAAGTTTTAGAACAGAAATTGAATTTCTTTTTGCTACCTATATGATAGGTAGCATATTACCACTAGTATATGTCGTTGTTGATTCAGAAAATGACGCATTATGGAGGTGGTTTTTTTAGCAATTCAAACATGCATATGCTGAAAAATAAAATATGTGTGTTGTTTCGAACCGGAATGAGAATATCTTGAAGGCAACATCTACTGTTTATACCGGCATGCCACATATTTGGATAAATGTAAGGTCAAAGTTCAAGAAGGTTCATATAAAGTTAGACGAATTGTACTTTTCCACGGCACAATCATACACGCTTGATGAATTTAATGAAAGAATGTCAAAGATTGAAGAGATCGACACACGTGTTAAAGAATACCTATACGATATTGGCTATCACAGATGGTCTCGAGTACATGCTACGTTGAATAGAACGTGGATGGTGACATCAAACATTGCAGAGTCATTGAATGCGGTAACCAAATATGCAAGAGAGCTGCCCGTAGTAGAACTATTAGAGTACACGAGGACTCTTCTTGAACGTTGGACTAATGAAAATTATTGAATGTAAATGGTATGTTCACAAACCTTAGGAAAAAATACAACAAAGAATCGGAGGACAACAGGATATTATCGTAGAAGATGAGAGTAAGTTATATCCAATAACATCAGATCATTGATTCCATCAACTAACTATATACTGATAATTGTCGAAATAATGTTGTATAATTGTAGTTATTTTGTTTTGTATCTGTTGCTGACAACTTGTTGTGTGTTTGTAATAAAATTGTAGGTGAGGTCTTCAACAAATTACATCCATACTGTGATAGATGGTGTGAAGCGCTTCATTGTTTGCCTTCAAAATAAGAGATGTAGTTGTGGACAATTCCAACTTAATGAACTTCCTTGTCCACATTCTTTGGCGGCTTTGAGGCACAGGAACGAGTCTCATGAAAACTATTGTTCTCCTTATTGCATGAGGGAGAGACTTTTGCAAAACTTATGAAATAACAGTAGACCCGCTGCTTGATGAAGGGAAATGGAATGTGCCACAACATATAGCTGAGGAAGTTGTAAAGCCACCTACCGAGAAAAGGCTGCCAGGGAGACCTCAAAAATAAAGATACAAACCATATGATGAAGTAAATGTAAAGAAGGTTCCGAGATATAATAGAAAGTTTGAGTTAAGTTCTTATTTCTTTGAAGACCTTTAAAAGCCCCAATACATATAATTAGAATGGAACTGTTGTCTATTGTATAGGGCTACTATATTCATGGGTACTCACCTACTAATTCCTAGCAAACCCTGGTTGCATTTTGGGAGCACCTGCCTCCCATCGATCCTGCACTTGTGTACATGGTTTCATGTGGCAATTGCGGACTAAAAGGGAAAAACAAAAGATCTTGTAGGAATGCTCCCAAAATGAAATAAAAATTGATACAGTTTAAAGTTTTTTTCACTGAGTACTGCTGATGATAATCTGTCCTTTAAGACATATGAAGTTGTATTTGTTCTAATTGTGTTGCTAATTTGAATAAAGATCGTCTCCTATAATGAATGTTTGCTAAACAGATTTCAATTCTTAATGCAATTGGTTTGTAGTTGTTTTGTTCAAATACTGGGTTTTTTGTTACTTTTCAGCCTTTCCTGACAATACTGCTAAAATTGAATAGATTATGTATTTTTGTACAGTAGTTGTAGACATAGTTGTAGTTATGCTGTATAGAAATTATATAGTACCAATATCGAGATCAAGTACTAACGACTTTCAACCAAAAAAAGCCACAGATATTTTCTATTCTAAGTAGAATTCTGGACAAAAATAACAAAGCAAAAGGTAAAATAATTGTAGCACAAATCTGCTACAAATAAATTGCAGTTGACTTGTTCTTAATAAATAATTTGTCTACAACTTTACTACAATTCAGCTGCAACTAAACACTTTAACTATAATTTTTCTACTGAATAGGGCAACTAATTCTTCTTTTTCTGGACTTGTGTTCTCTCATTCATAGTTGGTGCACCTTTTCTTCTTGCTAATCTGCCAGTCACCTCACTTTCACTAATTGCACCAAGCTCTTTCCTTTTCCTAGCATAACCCCAAAGGAGTGTTCCATAATGTCTACAGTGTTGATCAATATCAGAAAGGTCTTCCTTTGAGATTGATAGCTCTCTAATCCTGACATATTCTGAATATGACGTCATGCATACACCACAGTCATTGCAAGAAATAATAGGAGAAAAGATTTAGCACGCAATTTAAAATATAATTGGTTAAATAGATAGAAGGAAAAACAGCACATGCAGTGATCCTTCTTTTTGCTGGGGTATCTCACTGACCAACCACTGAATGTCAAGAGAGCTAATAACACCTTTTTCAATGTATGCCTTTGTGTTCTTGTAGTTGGTGTCTGGACGCTTTCCATAAAAGTCGGTGCATGACAAGTAGAGAGGGATCATAATAACAAACTTGTCGACAACAGATTCAACAAGTTTATGATTTCATGAAGAGACCATAGAATCATAAACGTATAGAACCCTATCGGTAATGTCAAACACAGCCAACAACCAATGAAATTTCTCCAAAATATTTATGGGCATAATCACAAAATCAACTTTGTCACATGCAACATTTGCAAGTAATCAGTATCCCAATATGTATTTTTTATACGACGTCCTGGGGTTTGAATAAAACAAGCTTCTTATCGGCAGGAGCATTAATGTACCTCTCATAAATTTGTTCAATTCTAGTCTTGAACATACACCCAGTGGTTGTAAATCGTATTTTGTTTTCAGGTCCATACTTTCCTCTCTTCCTCAGATAGTATAAAATAACATCAATGAGTTCCAAAAAAAATAGATTTTATTATTTCTCAATGCTTCATACAATTTAAATACAATTTTCAAACAAAAAATTTACAAATTTCTAAAATAACAGAATACTACAACTAATTATTAAATTCTTCCTGGGTATTTGTGTACCGCGTTGTTGAGGACTTGCCCAAGATGTGCCGAAGTATAAAATCAGTCTTTTTTATCAATTTTCTCCACTTCAAGATCAAACCACGACTTGATTTAGTTATCTTTTAAAGTATAAGGCATCTTCCTCCTATTTAAAGACATTTCAAGTACAATTATTATGTAGTTTCAATTGAAAATCCCTAAATTGTATGCACTCGATAATATGAAAAAATTGTATAATCTAACCTCTTTGAAACCGTGTTGGTACCTAAATATAACTACTTATTGAATTATTCAAACAAGTCAGGATCAACATCGTCGCCAATAACCCTAGTAAATGGATGCTTGATGTTGAAATTTGGAGGAGGTCCAACAGAAGTGCTTCCCCCTATAACGACTCGGCCGGTCGTTCCGAAGTTTTAGCCCATTTCCCTCATTTCTATTTCTTTAGGTGATGTTCAACTGTAATGTATTGATATTTATCTATGTCAATACCACACAAGAGGGTGGGGTGGTGATTTGTGTGGTGACCAATTTTTGCGTGCAGTAGTTATAGAAGGACCAGGTTCTTCTATGTGTTCCAACTCCTACAATTTGTGGAATTGCAGAAAATAAAGGAACACAATAATTTTACGTGGAAAATTCCTGGCTCAAAAGATCTTGAAAATCCCAATAGGATTTTCCCAAACTCTTCACTAAATCAATGAGCCAAACAGCATTTACAAAATAAACTCTTTTGTAAACTTAAGGATTAACTCTAACCCTTTGTGGAAAACTAGCCTCTAGCTATTTGCGACAACCTTCAAGTTAACTCTAACTTGAATACACAGTACCTATTACAAATGCTTCTAGATAAAGCTGAAAGATATACTTTGTAAACACCTACTATAAATAAACTAGACTAAAAGACATCAGATGGAACTGGTTCTTCTAGCTGGTTCAAGTAGCTCCAGATTCGCACTCTCCAATTTGGCTCGAACTGCTTGCAAAATTTCTTCTCGGATTTTGCTCTCAATTCTTGATAAATTTCTGTTTTGAGCGTCCCTTTACAATATGAACATTCTGCAATATATAGGAGTTAGAAGATAAGGAATTAACTAGAATCCTAATGCAACTCTTCCTTGGTGGAAGAGTTCTAGTCAAACTCAACTCCTCAAATCCTTCCTTATCTTAGATTCTATTCTTATTGAGTAAGGAGTCCTTCTCCTTATCATTTTGCAATCTTTTCGATCAGGAGATATCTCTTATTTCCCAGATTTCATTTATCTCCTGCATGTGCACCTCACGTGCCTTTAACTTTGCATGTGTCTATGTCTCCAGTGATGGACCTGGTTCATCTCTGAGTTCCTTTGTCAATCTTCAAAACTATTCTCTTTCTAGGGTCAACAAATTCCCTTTTTTTTATGATGACAAACTTTGTGCTTAGGCATGTAACCAACTTAATCCAACATTAACACATTTTAGAGTATTGTGCATTTATCATAAAAGAACCAGGGTCATTAGGTTATAAATATCATTGTTCATAGCACAACCATTTTTCCCCCTTTTGGCATGATCGAAAAGTTGCAAAAAGATGTGTGAATCCCAGATAGTTAGAAATCACTCATGGACACTGGGGCAACTGCAAATACATTCATGAATTAATCATCAATAATCAACTAAGAATTCAAACTATCAAAGAAATATAGACAATGAATAAGAAAAAAAGCAGCAAACTTCATTGATAGGGAGAATATGATTCTACCACAATTCACAAAATGAAATAAAAAAAAGTTAAAACATGAGCAACAAAAAGAATCCTGAATCTGGGTCACTAATTATTATAGGAAGGGCTAAGAAATTAAGGCTTGGAAGAACTAGGGACTTGGTTTGTTTAGCCAAGGTAGACGGTTCAGCAAATTTAGAAACAAATGAAGACTTCTTTGAGGAAGTCTTGGCTTTCTGTGATGACCCAAAAGGTCATCTTGTATAATTTAGCAAAAACTATGTTCCAAGGTCCCGAAAGCCTCCGTTAATCTCACCTCGATGTGTGTGCACAGCCCGAGCACGTAGCCGGGAAGTTTTTATGTGGAAACGTGTTGAACTGTTGAATTTATGATAATTAATGGAATAAAGTTGACTTTGGTCAACATTTTTGGTAAACGGACCCGGACCCATAATTTTACGATCCCGGAGGGTCCGTGGGAAAATATGGGACTCGGGCGTATTCCCGGAATCGAATTCCGAGGTCCCAAGCCCCAGAAATGAATTTTTAAAGAAAATTATTTTCTGAAAATAAGAAAGACTTTTGAAAATGAACTTTGATGTGAAATCCGTGTTACCGGGCACGTATTATGGTTTTGATGCCCGGAACAGGTTCAATATGTGTTATGTGAGTTATTTGTAAAATTTGGAAAGAAACGGACTTGGTTTGATGTGTTATGATTTTGAAGTCGTGTGTATGTTTGGTTTTGGGCCCCGAGGGCTCGGGTGAGTTCCGGGTAGGTGTCGGGGTTCAAAAGAGTTGGAAAAATCTAGTTTTCGATCTGTTTCTGGTGTTCTGTGTTTTTCTCTCCGTGATCGTGGCGTGACTCACGCGATTGCGATGTGTCTATGGTTGGGGGTGGGAAATTACCCTACGCGAACGCAGGGCCTTGGACGCGATCGCAGTGCCTGGGGGTAGTGCTCTACGCGATCGCGAGGGGCCTCACGCGATCGCATAGCGTTAAAGGAATCTGGGGGCGGGGCAGCGTGTTGCTCTACACGAACGCAATCGCGATGGTCAGTGTCCAGTACCCCTGCGATCGCAGTCCCTTGTTCGCGATCGCATAAGTCTGAAACTCAGTACTCTCCGTGATCGCAACTCCCCTTCTGCGATCGCGTAGAGTAAATTCGCCCAGTCATTTTAATGCCTTAAAAACAGAATGCTATTTCGGGATTTCTCATATTTCTCACCCTCTCCTTCTTCTCCAAGCCCCATATCCGAGTTCCAAGCTACTCTTCCTCCATAACTTCATAGGTAAGTGTTCTTAACTCCGTTTTCTTTCATTTTCATCATCTATTTTTAGATTCTAGGCCTAAAATCATGGATTAAAGGTAGAAATTAGGGGATTTGGGTAGAGTTAGGGTTTATGGGATTTTTGGTAATTTAACCTCAATTTGGGGTCGGATTTCAAAACAAATCATATATTTGAACTCGTGGGGGTATGGGCGATCAGGTTTTCGTCCGAGCCTCGTGTTTGGACCAAGCAGGCCAGGGGTTGGATTTTTGGCATTTTTTGAAGAATGCTAGGAATCGTATATTTAGGTTATGGGATTGTATTAAAGAGTCTTTATTGATGTTAATAAGTTAATTATGTCTAGATATTGTTGTTCCGGAGTTTAATTCGAAAGGAAAGACGGTGTTAGAGGCTTGATTGCTATTTTCGGACCTGAGGTAAGTGTCTTGCCTAACTTTTGTGAGGGAATAGGTATTGTATGTTATGTGTTAAGTGTTTATCATGTCCAATGCATAGGTGAGGTGACAAGTACCTATGCATTGTGTGTCAAGCATGCCCGTGAGTCTATTTTCGATAGAAATCTTATTATTATTTCCATGTTCGTTATAATATGAACTTCTCTCTACTTGGAAGTTGATTGTTGTTGAAAATCCTCGTTGATGAACTTGTGATGTAATGGTCCTATTGAGGACCCAACTGTAAAGGATATACTTGAAAAGGTTGGTTATAGCTGAGACCCTTGCCGGGCAATTTATTATGATAATGACTGATATTCTCCCCTTGTCGGATGATTATGATTTGTGATTCCACTATGCTGCATTCCTTGCCATTTTGATAATTGACATCGCATTGTGAGGAAGAGAGTAAAAGCACGAAGGGTGATGCCGTGCCATGATTCATGTTATCTTACATCGTACATTTTCATAGTGAGGAAGAGAGTAAAAGCACGAAGGGTGATGCCGTGCCATGATTCATGTTATCTTACATCGTACATTTTCATAGTGAGGAAGAGAGTAAAAGCACGAAGGGTGATGTCGTGCCATGATTTACATTGATTACATCATATATTGCATAGTGAGGAAGAGAGTAAAAGCACGAAGGGTGATGCTGTTCCATGATTTATATTTAAAAGCATGAAGGTTGATGTCGTGCCATGATTTATATTTAAAAGAAGGAAGGTTGATGTCGTGCCATGATTTACATTGCCATACATGATACATTGCATAGTGAGGAAGAGAGTAAAAGCACGAAGGGTGATGTTTTCCACGATATATGTTGTAGAATAGGACAGGTTAACGTTTATTGTCAAGTCTAGCCTTGTCACTACTTCTGCCGAGGTTAGGCTCGGCACTTACTCAGTACATGGGTTGGTTGTACTGATGCTACACTGAACATCTTATTGTTGTGCAGATCCCGCACTCGGACCCAGTGGACAGCGTTGAACGAGTCACCTTCAGTCCACTCTAGAGGCTTCAAGGTATACCGCTGTCGTTCGTGGGCCTTAGCGTCTCTCCTATCCTTAGTTCCTCTATTTCTGTCTTGTCTTTCCTCTAGTTCTCAGAGACAGTCATGTAATTCTTTTCAATTTGTATTTAGCACTCCTATAGACAGTTCATGAGTTTGTGACTCCAGGTTTTGGGGAATTATTGCCACGTTGTATTATGTTATCTTTACTTAGTTTTGAAAATTTATCTATTTCCGTTGTTACGAATGGTGAACTGTTTTTAGCTTATTCTGTTAATTCGGTGTTATCGTGTTAGTTCAACTGCACACGTTGGCTTGTCTAGCGGGTTCAACGTTAGACGCCATCACGGCCGAAGGTGGGATTTTGGGCCGTGACAAGTTGGTATCAGAGCCTTAGGTTTCTTAGGTCTCATAACTCACAGACAACTTGGTAGAGTCTGAGGGATCGGTACAGAGACATCTGTATTTATTCCCCAGAGGCTGCAAAGTTAGGATGACTCTACATTTCTTTTCATCTCTGTCGTGCGATAGGAATTCTGAGTACTGATTGAATTTCTATTCTATTCTCTCGCAGATGGCGAGGACGCGTGCTTCCCTTGGTTCCGCTCAGCAGCCCGACACTCCTGCTACAGCTCCTATGAGAGGTCGAGGTCGAGGACGAGGTTGTGCTAGAGGCCGAGGCCGGGGCCGAGCTTAGCCTAGAACAGCAGCCCTAGTGGAGGACCCTCAGGTCGATTCTGACGAGGAGGTCCCAGTTCCGGCTGTCCCAGTTGGACCAGCTCAGGTCCTAGAGGGGTTCATAGCTACCCTAGTGCTTCAGGACACTCTTGTCCGTCTAGTCGGACTCATGGAGAGTGTAGCACAGGCGGGTCTTCTTCCTACTGCACCAGCCGTCTCTCAGGCTGGGGGAGGGACCCAGACTTTTGCTACTCGCACGCCAGAGCAGCTAGATCCTCAGTTTCAGACTCCGACACCTCAGCCAGCCGGAGTAGCCCAATCGGGTATTGCAGCACCAATAGCAGAGGGAGCAGCTATGTCAGCGGATGCTTTGTGGAGACTGGACATGTTCACTAAGTTATTCACTGCTACTTTTACTGGTTCACCATCAGAGGATCCCCAGGATTATTTGGACAGCTGTCATGAGGTTCTTCGGAACATGGGCATAGTAGAGTCCAATGGAGTTGATTTTGCTACCTTTCGTCTATCGGGTTCCGCCAAGACTTGGTGGAGAGACTATTGCTTGACCAGGCCAGCTGGGTCTGCACCTTTGACTTGGACTCAGTTCTCGGAGGTATTTTTGGGGAAGTTCCTTCCCATTACTCAGAGAGAGGACCTTCGGAGGCAGTTTGAGCGTCTCCAGCAGGGATCTATGATGGTCACTCAGTATGAGACTAGGTTCATTACCCTAGCCCGACATGCTCTTATGATACTTACCACTGATCGGGAGAGGGTTCGGAGATTTATTGAGGGATTGGCCCAGCCTATCAGACTTCAGATGGCTAGAGAGCCAGGTACTGATATTTCGTTCCAGGATGCGGCCAATGTGGCCAGGAGGATTGAGATGATTATGTCACAGGGTGGTGGTCAGGGAGTTGACAAGACGCCCTATCACTTCGGCCGTTTCAGTGGAGCCTCATCTGGGGGCAGGGATTCTTCAGGCAGAGGTCATCCTCCCAGACCCTATCAGTCGGCACTTCAGGTAGCTCACAGTGCACCGCCAGCTCCTATTGGTGCACCACCAGCACCTATCAGTGCACCGCCGCTTCAGAATTATCAGGGTGGTTACCAGGGTCGTCAGGGACAGTTCCAGAATCCCCAGCCATATCAGCAGAGGTCGTGTTATTCTTGTTGTGTTTCGGGGCACATTGCCAGGTATTGTCCCCGAGCTTCTAGTGGTCCTCAGTATCAGGGTTCCCGTGCCATGGTTCCCGCGTCAGGTGCACCCCCAGCCCCTCAGCAAGCTAGGAGTAGCGGTCGGGGTGCAAGGGGTAGAGGTCAGAGGTGGAGGACATGCCACGAGAGGTAGAGGTCAGGTCGTAGTAGGTCGACCCAGAGATGATCAGATTGGAGGCGCTCAGCCCCGGTGCTATGCTTTTCCTGCCAGGCCTGATGCCGAGGCTTCTGATGTAGTTATTACAGGTATGGTTTCAGTTTGCAGCCGAGAGGCTTCGGTGTTATTTGATCCGGGTTCTACATTCTCCTATGTGTCTTCATATGTTTCCCCTTGTTTGAGTATGCCCCGTGATTCCTTGAGTACTGTTGTGCATGTGTTTATGCCGGTAGGTGATTCTATAATGGTAGATCGAGTCTACCGTGCTTGCTTAGTAGTCATGGGTGGTCTGGAGACTCAGGTTGATCTTTTGCTTCTGTATATGGTTGACTTAGATGTTATATTGGGGATGGATTTGTTATCCCCTTATTATGCTATTCTGGATTGTCATGCCAAGACAGTGACCTTGGCTTTGCCAGGGGCGCCTCATTTGGAGTGGAAGGGAACTCCTAGTCATTCTTCGGGTAGAGTTATTTCTTATATGAAAGCTCAGCGCATGGTTGGGAAGGGTTGTTTGGCCTATTTGGCCTATGTTCGTGATTCTAGCGCCGAGGTTCCTTCCCTGGAGTATGTGCCCGTGGTTCGAGAGTTTCCAGAGGTTTTCCCTACTGACCTGCCGGGTATACCACCCGACAGGGATATTGATTTTTGTATTGAGTTAGCTCAGGNGTGGTTCGTGAGTTTCCAGAGGTTTTCCCTGCTGACCTGCCGGGTATGCCACCCGACAGGGATATTGATTTTTGTATTGAGTTAGCTCAGGGCACCCAGCCTATTTCTACTCCGCCGTATTGTATGGCCCCGCCAGAGTTGAAGGAGTTGAAAGATAAGTTGCAGGATTTGTTGGAAAAGGCTTCATTAGGCCTAGTGTCTATCCTTGGGGTGCTCCAGTATTGTTTTTCAAGAAGAAAGATGGCTCGATGAGGATGTGTATTGACTACCGGCAGTTGAATAAGGTTACTATTAAGAACAAGTATCCTTTGCCAAGGATTGATGATTTATTCGACCAGCTTCAGGATGCTTCAGTGTTTCCCAAGATTGACTTGAGATATGGTTACCATCAGCTGAGGATTAGGGCGTCTGATGTCCCTAATACAGCCTTTCGCACTTGTTATGGGCATTATAAGTTCTTGGTGATGTCATTTGGGCTGACAAATGCTCCCACTGCTTTCATGGAGTTGATGCATCGAGTGTTCAGGCTTTATTTGGACTCATTTGTGATTGTTTTCATTGATGATATATTGATATACTCTCGCAGCCGAGAGGAGCATGAGTAGCACCTTAGAGTCGGCCTCCAGACTCTAAGGGATAGTCAGTTGTATGCCAAATTCTCCAAGTGTGAGTTTTGGTTGGGTTCAGTTGCATTTCTAGGCCATGTGGTATCGTCAGAGGGTGTACAGGTGGATCCCCAGAAGATTTTAGCAGTCAGAGCTTGGCCTAGACCCACCTCAGCTACAGAGATCCGGAGTTTCTTGGGCTTAGCAGGTTATTATCGTCAGTTTGTGGAGAGCTTTTCATCCATTACAGCCCCGATGACCAGGTTGACTCAGAAGAGTGCCCAATTCAGGTGGTCTGATGAGTGCAAGGTGAGCTTTCAGAAGCTCAAGACAACCTTGACCACGGCACCAGTGTTGGTTTTGCCCACAGGTTCAGGATCGTATACCGTGTATTGTGATGCTTCACTGGTTGGTCTTGGTGCAGTGTTGATGCAGGATGGCAAGGTTATAGCCTATGCTTCTCGTCAGTTGAAGGTTCATGAGAAGATCTATCCAGTTCATGACTTGGAGTTAGCAGCTATTGTGCATGCATTGAAGATTTGGAGGCATTATTTGTATGGTGTGTCATGTGAGGTGTTCACGGACCATAAGAGCTTACAGTATCTGTTCAAACACAAGGAGTTGAACATGAGGAAGAGGAGATGGCTAGAGTTGCTGAAGGATTATGATATTACCATTATTTATCATCCGGGGAAGGCCAATGTGGTGGCCGATGCTTTGAGCCGGAAGTCAGCTAGTATGGGTAGTCTAGCCTATTTATCAGTCACAGAGCGACCTCTTACTTTGGATGTTCAGGCGTTAGCCAACCGATTTGTGAGATTGGAGGTTTCTGATACTGGCAGTGTTTTGGCCCATACCGTAGCCCGTTCTTCCTTATATGACCGTATTCGGGCCAGGCAGTATGATGATCGCCATTTATGTGTTCTTAGAGATAGAGTCAGGCACAGAGATTCCAAGCAGGTTACAATTGATGTTGAGGAAGTTTTGAGGATGCAAGGACGTTTCTGTGTACCTGATGTGGATGGTATTCGTGAGTTGATACTACAGGAGGCCCACAGTTCCCGATATTCCATTCATCCGGGCGCCGCAAAGATGTACCAGGACTTGCGGCAGCATTATTGGTGGCGTAGAATGAAGAAGGATATTGTAGCTTATGTAGCTCGGTGCTTGAACTGTCAGCAGGTTAAGTACGAGCACCAGAGACCCGGCGGATTGATGCAGCAGATTCAGCTTCCCGAGTGGAAGTGGGAGCGTATCACCATGGACTTTTCTAGTTGGACTTCCATGGACTCATAGGATGTTTGATACAGTATGGGTCGTTGTAGATAGGCTGACCAAGTCAGCGCACTTCATTCCAGTATCAGTTTCGTATTTAGAAGAGAAGTTGGCAAGGCTCTATATGAGAGAGATTGTTAGACTGCATGGGTACTCAGTTTACCTCCCATGTCTGGAGAGTATTTCAGCGAGAGTTGGGCACCCAGATTGAGTTGAGCACCGCATTTCATCCTCAGACAGACGGACAGTCTGAGCGTACTATTCAGATTTGGAGGATATGTTGCGAGCTTGTGTTATTGACTTTGGAGGTACATGGGACCAGTTCTTGCGTTTAGCTGAGTTTGCCTACAACAACAGCTATCAGTTGAGCATTCAGATGGCTCCGTATGAGGCGTTGTATGGTAGACGGTGTCGGTCTCCAATCGGATGGTTTGAGCCGGGAGAGGCTAGATTGTTGGGTTCTGAGTTAGTCCAGGATGCCTTGGACAAGGGTGAAGATCATTCAGGATAGACTTCATGCAGCTCAGTCCAGGCAGAAGAGTTATGCGGATCATAGAGTTCGAGATTTGGCATTTATGATAGGCGACCGGGTATTTCTTCGAGTGTCGCACATGAAGGGCGTGATGCGATTCGGAAAGAAGTGAAAGTTGAGCCCTAGGTACATTGGTCCATTTGAGATTTTGGACAAGGTAGGAGAGGTGGCCTACAGACTTGCCTTGCCACCTAGTTTGTCAGCCGTGCATCCAGTATTTCACGTGTCTATGCTCCGGAGGTATATTGCGGACCCATCTCATGTACTTAACTTCAGTGGTGTCCAGTTGGACAAGGATTTATCTTATGAGGAGGACCCGGTAGCCATATTAGATCGGCAGGTGCGACAGTTGAGATTGAAGAGTTATCCTTCGGTTCGTGTTCAGTGGAGAGGTCAGCCTATTGAGGCAGAGTTATCCTTCGGTTCGTGTTCAGTGGAGAGGTCAGCCTGTTGAGGCAGCTACTTAGGAGTCCGAGCCCGATATGTGGAGCCGTTATCCCCACCTTTTTCCCGTTTCAGGTACTTTTCTATGTTCGTTCGAGGACGAACGGTTGTTTTAAAGTGGAGATTGTGATGACCCAAAAGGTCATCTTGTATAATTTAGCAAAATCTGTGTTCCGAGACCCCGAAAGCCTCCGTTAATCTCACCTCGATATGCGTGCATAGCCCGAGCGCGTAGCTGGGAAGTTTTTATGTGGAAATGTGTTGAACTATTGAATTTATGATAATTAATGGAATAAAGTTTACTTTGGTCAACATTTTTGGTAAACGGACCCGGACCCGTGATTTGACGGTCCCGGAGGGTCCGTGGGAAAATATGGGACTCGGGCGTATTCCCGGAATCGAATTCCAAGGTCCCAAGCCCGAGAAATGAATTTTTAAAGAAAACTATTTTCTGAAAATAAGAAAGACTTTTGAAAATGAACTTTGATGTGAAATCCGTGTTACTGGGACCGTATTATGGTTCCGATGCCCGGAATAGGTTCAATATGTGTTATGTGAGTTATCTATAAAATTTAGAAAGAAACGGACTTGGTTTGATGTGTTTCGGGTCAAAATTTGAGAATTTAGAAGTTTATGAAGTTTGAGAAAATTCTATAGATTTTTGAGTTTAATTCATTGGTTTTGATGTTATATTAGTGGTTTAATTACTCGAATAAGTTTGTAGGATGATTTTGAAGTCGTGCGTATATTTGGTTTTGGGCCCCGAGGGCTCGGGTGAGTTCCGGGTAAGTGTCAGGGTGAAAAAGAGTTGGAAAAATCTGGTTTACGATCTGTTTCTGGTGTTCTGCGTTTTGCTCTCCGCGATCGCGGCGTGACTCACGCGATCGCGATGTGTCTATGGTTGGGGGTGGGAAATTACCCTACGCGAATGCAGGACCTTGGACGCGATCGCAATGCCTGGGGGTGGTGCTCTACGCGATTGCGAGGGGCCTCACGCGATCGCATAGCGTTAAAGGGATCTAGGGGCGGGGCAGCGTGTTGCTCTACGCGAACGCGATCGCTTGGTCGTGATCGCGATGGTCAGTATCCAGTACCCCCGCGATCGCAGTCCCTTGTTCGCGATCGCGTAAGTCTGAAACCCAGTACTCTCCGCGGTTGCAACTCCCCTTCCGCGATCGCGTAGAGTAAATTCGCCGATTCATTTTAATGCCTTAAAAACAGAATGCTATTTCGGGATTTCTCATATTTCTCACCCTCTCCTTCTTCTCCAAGCCTCATAGCCGAGTTTCAAGCTACTCTTCCTCCATAACTTCATAGTTAAGTGTTCTTAACTCCGTTTTCTTTCATTTTCATCATCTATTATTAGATTCTAGGCCTAAAATCATGGATTAATGGTAGAAATTAGGGGATTTGGGTAGAGTTAGGGTTTATGGGATTTCGGGTAATTCAACCTCAATTTGGGGTCGGATTTCAAAACAAATCATATATTTGAACTCGTGGGGGGTATGGGTGATCGGGTTTTGGTCCGAGCCTCGTGTTTGGACCAAGCGGGTCCGGGGTCAGATTTTTGGTATTTTTGGAAAAATTCTAGGAATTGTATATTTAGGCTATGGGATAGTATTAAAGAGTCTTTATTGATGTTAATAAGTTAATTATGTCTAGATATTGTTGTTCCGGAGTTGAATTCAAAAGGAAAGGCGGTGTTAGAGGCTTGATTGCTATTTTTGGACCTGAGGTAAGTGTCTTGCCTAACTTTGGTGAGGGAATAGGTATTGTATGCTATGTGTTAAGTGTTTATCATGTTCAATGCATAGGTGAGGTGACGAGTACCTATGCATTGTGTGTCAAGCATGCCCGTGAGTCTATTTTCGATAGAAATCTTATTATTATTTCCATGTTCATTATAATATGAACTTATCTCTACTTGGAAGTTGAGTGTTGTTGAAATCCTCATTCATGAATTTGTGAAGTAATGGTCCTATTGAGGACCCAACTGTAAAGGATATACTTGAAAAGGTTGGTTATAACTGAGACCCTTGCCGGGCAATTTGTTATGATAATGACTGATATTCTCCCCTTGTCGGGTGATTATGATTTGTGATTCCACTATGCTGAATTCCTTGCCATTTTGATAATTGACATTGCACTGTAAGGAATAGAGTAAAATCACGAAGGGTGATGCCGTGCCATGATTCATGTTATCTTACATCGTACATTGCATAGTGAGGAAGAGAGTAAAAGCACGAAGGGTGATGTCGTGCCATGATTTACATTGATTACATCATATATTGCATAGTGAGGAAGAGAGTAAAAGCACGAAGGGTGATGTCGTGCCATGATTAATATTTAAAAGCACGAAGGTTGATGCCGTGTCATGATTTATATTTAAAAGCATGAAGGTTGATGCCGTGCCATGATTTACATTTCTATACATGATACATTGCATAGTGTGGAAGAGAGTAAAAGCATAAAGGGTGATGTCGTGCCATGATTCATGTTATCTTACATCGTACATTGCATTGTGAGAAGGAGAGTAAAAGCACGAAGGTTGATGTTGTGCCATGATTCATGTTATCTTACATCGTACATTGCATTGTGAGGAAGAGAATAAAAGCACGAAGGGTGATGCCGTGCCATTTATTACATTTCTGGCATTATATTTGTTTCATTAGCATATTTCAGATAAATTGTCTTCTTGTCTGTTCCTATGTACTTAATTAACTACTCTATCTCACTTGTTACCCCCTATGTCTTCTCCCGTATCCCCCTACGTATCTGTTTATCTCTTGCTTTGTTTTCCACGATATATGTTGTAGAATAGGACATGTTAACGTTTGTTGTCAAGTCTAGCTTCGTCACTACTTCGGCCGAGGTTAGGCTCGGCACTTACTCAGAACATGGAGTCGGTTGTACTGATGCTACACTGCACATCTTATTGTGGTGTAGATCCCGCACTCGGACCCAGTGGACAGCGTTGAGGGAGTCACCTTCAGTCCACTCCAGAGGCTTCAAGGTATACCGCTGTCATTCGTGGGCCTTGGCATCTCTCCTATCCCTAGTTCCTGTATTTCTGTCTTGTCTTTCCTCTAGTTCTCAGAGACAGTCATGTAATTCCTTTCAGACTTTGTATTTAGCACTCCTATAGACAATTCGTGAGTTTGTGACTCCAGGTTTTGGGGAATTATTGCGACGTTGTATTATGTTATCTTTACTTAGTTTTGAAACTTTATATATTTCCACGGTTAAGAATGGTGAGCTGTTTTTGGCTCATTCTGTTAATTCGGTGTTATCGTGTTAGTTCAACTGTACACGTTGGCTTGCTTAGCGGGTTCAACGTTAGATGCCATCACGCCGAAGGTGGGATTTCGGGTCGTGACACTTTCTTGGTCTTAGGGGTCTGAACATCTACCTCTGCCACTTTTTCACTTTGATGGACCAGGTCCATCTCATCCACTTTAACAGCCTCAATAAGCTCAACAACCTTTTCTTTCCCTTTTTCCACTCTTTTCTTCTTACTCTCCTCTAAAGCTCTCTTCAAATCGTCCTCACTTTGCTTTAACTTGCTCCTTGTAGTTCTTCCTCTTGGAAGAGAAATATCAGAAGTCTCAGAAGAAGCAACTTTCCTTTTCTTGTTGACTCTTGTTGTGCCAGGGGTTGTAGCCTTAGGAGTTCGTTTCTTCTTAGGTTTGTAACTGTTACCTATCTTTTTCAGCAGATCTGCCGGTGTTCATCTGCTTGCTTTCCAAGATTCACTAGTCTTTCAGCGGCTTCTCCTGATGCACTTCCCCTTGCGTTCTTGCTACTTTCTTCCTCCTTCTTTGGCTCAGCTCCACAAATAACCATTCTAACAGATTTAGAGGTGGGTGAAGAATCAGCCACTTCTTTCCCTTTTCCTCTTCTCATTACTCCGTACTCCCTCACTCTCCTTTTCTTTTTCTATTTTATTTTTACCTCCTCTACTTCTTGTCTCAGGCATTTCTACATCTACCACATACCCAACCAGTATGAACCTATTTTCTAAGTTTTCAGTGACCTCAGAAGAAGGTTGTGGTACAGAAGTTACCTGTTCAGAATCGGAAGACGCAGTTTCTTCCCCCTCAGTCGCCGACTTGAAAGAGTCATCGGAAATTTGGGAATGGTTCTTTAAGGGAGGGGATGACTTTAATGAAATTTTAGTTTTGAATAGACGGTTAAGGCTTCCCTAGAATCTAGGTATTTTAATTTGGTAAGGATTCTTGTTGAAACGGAACTGGTTCACAGTCAATTGGATAGGCTTTTGAAGATTTTGGACTTGTGTAGGACTCTGCTCATGATTTAAATATTAGTATTTCAAATTTTGCAAAGTGTATAACACATACCTCGCTATTCAGATGAACCAACACTGATGAACCAGGTTCTTCATTAAGAATGCTCTTTATCGTGTCTTAATTTGCCAAAATAGAGAAATTTTCATTAGAGATGAGTGAGTCATATTAACACATGGCACATGAGTATACTTTTTACAGTATGAGACTGAGCAAAGATTAATCTAGTTATTTACACAAACTCCAGATTTTCTAGCCAAAAACACATTTTTTTCATTTTTCATTTTCTCTCATGTACACTCTGAACTGGTTCATTAGGTGATCTTAATCATCCCTAACTCTAACATGTTCCTTTCAAAATTCTCTCTACTTAGTGCTTTAGTAAAGATGTCATCAATTTGTCTATCAGTAGCACAAAATTCAATAGAGATCATTCTCTTCTCATAGTTGTCTCTTAAGAAATGGTGTCTAACATCTATATGCTTTGTTTTTTTATGATGAACGGGGTTCTTCGTCATACTAATAGCACTACTTTTATCACAGAAGATAGGGATGCATCAAACCTCTATACCAAAATCCATCAATTTTTGTTTAATCCATAATAACTGAGCGCAATATGAGGTNAGACACAAGACATGAGCCCAAAAAGTGTGTCATACCTGAGGTGCTCTTTCTATCTACCAAAAAGCCTGCATAGTCAGCATCAGCATATCCCACAAGATCAAAATTACTACCTTTAGGATACCAAAGACAAAGGTCTGTGGTGCCTTTAAGGTATCTCAAAATTCTCTTCACTGCAGTTAAGTGTGATTCCTTTGGATTAGCCTGAAATCTTGCACAAAGCCCTACGCTGAAGACAATGTCAGGTCTACTGGCAGTAAGATACAACAATGAACCAATCATTCCTCTATACAACTTTTGATCGACAGATGAACCAGGTTCATCTACATCTAGTTTTGTGGTTGTTGCAATAGGAGTGTCAATTTCCTTTGAGTCTTCCATTTTAAATCTTTTAAGCAATTCTTTCACATATTTTTGCTGATGGATCATAGTTCCATTTGAATTTTGTTTAATTTGTAAGCCTAAAAAGAAGTTAAGCTCACCCATCATGCTCATTTCAAATTCACTCCCCATTAGTTTAGCAAATTCTTTACTTAGCTTTTCAGAAGTTGCCCCAAAGATTATGTCATCTACATATATCTGCACTACCAAGAGATCTTTACCTTTTTCCTTCAAGAATAAGGTGCTATCAATTTTACCTCTCTTGTAGTCATGTTCCAGCAGGAATTTTGAAAGCCTTTCATACCATGCCCTTGGAGCTTGCTTGAGTCCATACAGTGCTTTGTCAAGCTTGTACACATGATCAGGATTCTCCTTGTTTTCAAACCCCGGAGGCTGCTTTACAAACACTTCTTCCTTGAGATAGCCATTCAGGAAGGCACTCTTGACATCCATCTGGTGAAGGGTGAATTCCATGTAAGCAGCAAAGGCTATGAGGAGCCTAATTGCTTCCAACCTTGCCACAGGAGCAAAGTTTCATCATAGTCTATTCCTTCCTCCTGACTGTATCCTTGAACCACCAATCATTCCTTGTTTCTTGTAATTGTTCCATCTTTATCAAGTTTGTTTCTTAAGACCCACTTTGTGCGAATCACTGATCTATCAAAGGGTCTAGGTACTAGATGCCAAACGTGACTCCTTTGAAATTGTTTGGGTTATTCTTGCATTGAATTTACCCAATCTGCATCCTGCAAAGCTTCAACAATATTTTTAGGTTCAATCAGGGATAGAAAAGCATCAAATGCACACAGATTTTTCAAAGAGGATCTGGTTCTGATTCCAGATGTTGGATCAGTTATAATGTTCTCAATGGGGTGTGATCTTTGATATATGTGTGGTTTTACAACCAACTGGGTATTAGTTGAAGATCCTACAGTGTCTTGTTGCTAAGGAACAGGATCAGGGACAGGTTCCAATGAGGTTTGGAAATTAGTTTGAGGTTTGGAAATTAGTTTGTTGCTCAGTTCCCCCTGGCATGTTTCCTGGGATGGATGAACCTTTTTCATCACCCGTTCCTTCCTCCAGTGTTGCTCTAGTTTGGTCTGAGTTTTTGACCAGACCAATTTCTTCATCTACTTGTTCCTATCTCTTAGAGAGAATGTTAGTTTCATCAAGACAACATGCACACTCTCTTCAACACACATAGTTCTTTTGTTATACACTTTATAAGCCTTACTATGTGAAGAATATCCCAAGAATACTCCCTCATCACTTCTAGGATCAAACTTACCTAGGGAATCCTTTCCATTGTTGTGCACAAAGCACTTACAGCCAAAAGCCCTAAGATGGGATATATTGGGCTTTCTCCCTTTAAGTAACTCATAGGGAGTCTTCTCTACAAGTGGTCTAGTCATGCACTTATTTATGATATAGCATGCAGTGTTTACAGCTTCTTCCCCGAAGCTATGAGGTAGTTTACTAGAAAAAAGCATGGTCCTGGCCATATCTTCAAGTGTTCTATTTTTTTTCAACCACTCCATTTTTTTGTGGAGTTCTAGGGAGAGAAAAGTTATGATCTATGCCATGCCCATCGCAAAATTCAGTAAATTTGGCATTTTCTCAGTGCCATGAAATTGATGCGAGTTAATTTCCTAATTATTTCTGTATTTTTCTAACAAAAGAAGTAAACATGTCAAATGCTTCATCTTTAGGTGTTAGAAACAATGTCCAGGTAAATCTAGAATAGTCATCAACAAGCACCATTACATATATCTTACCACCTCTGCTTAATATTCTCATAGGACCACATAGGTCCATATGGACCAGTTCCATTTGTCAGAGTAGTGAACCTAGTGTACATCTCTTGGATGGTCTCTCCTTCCTTCATAGAGAAATTCTCATATTGAGAATATAGTAATGTACCTCTGGATCTTTGCACTTGTGCAGTTCCTTCATGAGCCACTTGCAAAGTGTCCCAAATTTCCTTGGCAGTGGTGCAACTTTGAATTCTACTGTACTCATATGGACCAAGTTCACACACAAGACACTTCTTGGCCTTGGCATTCTTTTCCCATTTTCTTAAGTCTTCAGCAGTGCAGTCAACTCTTGTCTTTGGCACATCTACTCCTTCAGCAGTCTTCTTCATGGTGGCCAAAGGACTGTCAGTGACTATGTCCCATAGTTCATAGTCTTCTCCAGTTAAGTGATCCTTCGTCCTGTTCTTCCACCAGGAGTAGTACTAGCCATTGAAGAGTGGCGGCCTAGCAGTTGATTGTCCTTCCCAGTTCCCAGGTGGTGCACTCATCTTGATCTTTTCCTAAGGTGTTAGCCTCTTCAAGGATAACCCGCTCTGATACCAATTGATATTTATCTATGTCAATACCACACAAGAGGGGGGGTGATTTGTGTGGTGACCAATTTTCGCGTGCAGTAGTTATAGAAGGACCAGGTTCTTCTATGTGTTCCAACTCCTACAATTTGCGGAATTGCAGAAAATAAAGGAACATAGCAATTTTATGTGGAAAACACCTGGCTCAAAAGGTGAAAAAACCACGACCTACTTCCCAATAGGATTTTCCCAAACTCTTCACTAAATCAATGAGCCAAACAGCATTTACAAAATAAACTCTTTTGTAAACCTAACGATTAACTCGAACCCTTTATGGCAAACTAGCCTCTAGCTATTTGCGACAACCTTCAAGTTAACTCTAACTTGAATACACAGTACCTATTACAAATAATTCTAGATAAATCAGAAAGATACACTTTGTAAACACCTACTACAAATAAACTAGACTAAAAGACAACAGATGGAACTGGTTCTTCTAACTGGTTCAAGTAGCTCCAGATTCGCACTCTCCAATCTGGCTCGAACTGCTTGCAAAATTTCTTCACATTTTTGCTCTCAATTCTTGATAAATTTCTGTTTTGAGCGTCCCTTTACAATATGAACATTCTGCAATATATAGGAGTTAGAAGATAAGGAATTAACTAGAATCCTAATGCAACTCTTCCTTGGTGGAAGAGCTCTAGTCAAACTCAACTCCTCAAATCCTTCCTTATCTTAGATTCCATTATTATTGAGTAAGAAATCCTTCTCCTTATCATTTTGCAATCTTTTCGATTAGGAGATGTCTCTTATTTCCCAGATTTCGTTTAGCTCCTGCATGTGCACCTCACGTGCCTTTAACTCTGCATGTGTCTATGTCTCCAGTGATGGACCTGGTTCATCTCTGAGTTCCTTTGTCAATCTTCAGAATTATTCTCTTTCTTTGGCCAACATTTGTGATATTAGATTGGTTGGTTTGGGTTCGGGTTCGGGATGTGATTTGGGAGCTCGGGGTAGAGTTAGGCTTGAATTGGCTAAATTAGTAGTATGGTGATTTTCGGTCAGTAGGGGAAAATTTGATAATGGGGTCGGAATGGAATTCTGGAAGTTGGAATGAATTAGTGGTGTCATATTTGACTTGTGTGCAAAATTTCAAGATATTCGGACAAGGTTTGATTGGTTTCGAAGTCAATTGTGAAAATTGAGGAGTTTGGAGTTCTTAGGCTTGAATCCGAGTTTGATTTGATGCTTTGGTGTTGTTTCAGATGATTTGTAAGTTGGTTTAAATTTGGATGATGTTATGGGACATGTTGTTGTGGTTGGTTGAGGTCCCGAGGACCTCGGGAGTGTTTCAGATGGTTAGCGGGTGAGTTAGCTGTTGAAAACAGATGTTGGTGTTGCTGAGGGGAGTTTGCTGGTGTTTCAGCGGTTGTTCTCTGAAGTTAGGAACGCGGACCGCGCGGGAATTTCACGGTCAGCGGAGTATCTTCGTAGGCGCGGTAAAGTTCCGCGGTCGGCGGAGGGGAGCCAGAGGCTATTCGCGACCGCGGTGGAAATTACTCGGACCGCGGTGAGAGGAGCACGACGGCGGTAGTTTTTCGTGGTCAGCGAATTTGGGATCCGAGGGGTGCACTATAAATACGAGATTCAGGATTTTATTTTCATATTTTGACCTAGAGAGCTCGGGTTTTGGCGACTTTTCGAGGGTTTTTCAAGAAATTCATCGGGGTAAGTGATTCTAACTCAGTTTTGGCTAAATTACATGATTATAACAATGAATTCATCATTTGATTAGAGAATTGAGATGAAAATTGGGGGAAATTGTAGAAACTTCATAAATAGATTTTTGAGAGTTGAACATCGATTTGAGGCCGGATTTTGATAAATTTTTTGTGGTTGGAATCGGGAGTGAACAGGTTTTTAGTTTTGTGAATTTTACCAAATTTTGAGATGTGGGCCCGGGGGCCGGGATTGGTCAATTTTGGGATTTTGACCTAAATTGATAGATTTCATATGGGATTCATTCCTTTAGCGTGTATTGATGAATATATATTGATTTGGATAGATTCGGAGAATTTGGAGATCGAATTAAGGGGAAAGAGCATCGCGGACTAGAGTTGTGTCCGGTTTGAGGTAAGTAACGATTGTAAATCTAGACCTGAGGCATGAAACCCCGGATTCTTGTACTAGTTCACTAAATTGAGGTGACACATATGCTAGGTGAAGGGTGTGTGGGCGTGCACCGCTAGGGATTGTGACTTGGTCTGTCCCGTAGCAACTGTAGAGTTGCATATTTTTACTGAAGTTGTATAATAGCTATGTGTTTTAGAGAGAATTCTTATAACTTGGGAAGAATGCCATATTTAGGACCTTGTGCCAGTACTGTTTGGATCCTTAGGGGTATTATATTACTATCCTCACACTGTTTTGATTGGAAATCTATCCTTAGTCATATTTTTACCTATTTACTGTTTAATTCAGTTTCATTACTCTATTTTTAAGTATATGAAAGTTGTTTTGGGTTGAGTCCCCTGATTTTTACTGAAATGCCCGAGTGGCTTGTGAGGTTTGTGACTGAGTGAGGCCTAGGGTATGAATTATGAGGATTCGATATGGGATCAAGCTGCACGCCGCAACATATTTATTTATGGTATCGGGTTGCACGCTGCAACATGTTCATTTGTGGGAGCGGGCTGCATGTTGCAGCGTGATCATTAATTTATGCCATAATTGGCTTGACATAGTGCTTGGGCTGAAGGAGCCCCTCCGGAGTTTGTACACACACCCAGTGAGCGCAGATACCTACTGAGTGCGAGTGACGAGTGATTGGGAGGCATGAGTGATTGTGAGGCTTGCCCGAGAGACTGTTCATGAGTGATATGTTTTTCCCGAGGGGCTTGTTTATGAAATCACTATTTTCACTCTATTTTTATATTGAGCCTCTATTGAGACTGTTGAAAATGTTTTTATATGTTTTCCATTGAAACTGGAGTTTTTACGAGATATTTTGACTTGAATATTGGTATGGCATTTGTTGTTTTCACTGAGACTTTATATTGTGAACTTTATGTGATTTTACTGCTCGTCACTGCACTCAGCCTTTATTTATGACTGTTACTTACTGAGTTGGCGTACTCACATTACTCCCTGCACCTTGTGTGCATATCCAGGTGCCACGGGACGTCCGAGTGAGTGTTGACTCATCCCCGGTCGATTTCGGAGTTTAGCAAGGTAGCTGCATGGCGACCGTAACCTTGCTCTTCTCCATCCTATCTTCCAGTAGATTATTTTCTATTAGACTCCTCTTGTCGTCTTTGTAGACTGTATTAGAGTTGTATCGTAGATGCTCATGACTAGTGACACCCGAGATCGGGCCGTTATTTTTACATCTTGTTATTCTTACTTGTTCTGTATTGTTTAATGAAAGTTTTTATGATGAAAAAGGTTATAAACTGAATTATTGAAAGGGATCATTGTATGTTTTGAATAACGAATCGGCTAGCCTAGTACCGAGATAGGCGCCATCACGACCGGGTAGTTTGGGTCGCGACACCCCCAGAGCTGAAATAAGGGAGAAATGGGGATCTAACATGCTTTCCAGGAACCATTGTTCTTCCTAGATGCATAGGGGTTGTTTCATCTTCATTAACCTCGCCGAACTTAAAAATCTGTGAGAAGTTCTCTGGAAAGCCCTTTTTCCATACATGTAGTCATTGTCTGAATCACCTACATTGATGTAGTCGGCTGGTTCACCTACATAATTAAAACAAAATTACAACATTATATGTTGGTTGCATTAGTTCTTTAGAGAAAACTGAAACTTATATGAAAGTTGTTGTTTTTTTCCTACAATTATATTGTAACATATAATACCACTGAAATCTTCATTGCAATCGTCTCCATATTGTATAACATTTGCTTATTGAATGGGAGATTGCAATTGCATAGTCTCATTCTCCTCATTTAAATGCTCTTATTGTATGCCAACTTTTGCATCCTATTTTGGAGAGTCCACATGCATAGTTTCCTTCTCTGTTACAATAAATGTGTACAACTTAATAAAATTGTAACTCATTTGTAATAAATAGAAACAACATTGTAGATAACTTGTAGTTAATTTGTTGAAATGTTGTCATGTAGCTGAGATGTAATATGTATTGTGAAATATGTAGATAAAATGCACTAAATCATACCTGCAGTTTCTTCCTCCAATGCCCCTTGAAATTGGGAAGATAAGTCAACACCTACAGGAACATTCTCCTCGTTTTGAATGTCAGACATGTGTCATGTATCTAAGACAACAATTGGAAATATAATGTATATTATTTGTTGGTAATTTAGTATATATGTAGATGTAATGTAGATATAATGTAAATATAACGTAGATTATTTGTCATCAAATTGTGTTAAAATTGTTAAAATACATGTTTTATTGTTGCTGCCCAACACTGGTTTACCACTACTACCAGGATTCTATTGTTTGTTCTTTTCTGTGTAATGCTCATCATTTTTGTAGAACTGCCAGTAAACTACAATGGGAATTTGTTAGGCTATATACTTTACGAATCCTAATATAAACATAAACATGGTAATAATTGTTGTCCAATATGAATATATTTCAAATGAAACCTTAGCATCAATGTTCTTATCATGTTGACTTTTTATTGCCTGTAACACAGACTTGACGGAATCATTGAGTAGCAGTCGAATTCTACCTAGTTCTTGAAAAATCTAAAGAACAAAAAATGGTTATAATGTATGTGACAATTAGAGGATTATATATATGATCACGCCCAACTATGCCTTATAAAAAGGACTAAACGGACGTTGCAAATATAATCTTAGTATTTCGCCCAGAGTCGAATCCCACAGGGAATTAACCTATCAATTATAGTTGTTAGACTCACTCGATTTTTCGTACTCAACTTCCCAATGATTATGAATATCAATTGTTTGTGTTTCTAACTGAATGAAATTAATTAAACAAGAATATAACTATTTATGGGTTGTAAACAAATGCGAGAAAGATCTAAGGTTATGGTTTCCCCTGTTGATAGAATCCCTTCTTGTATATTTCATATAGTTTGGACTAATTATATCTATAAATAATGAGCACTCTTGTTACCGTAAATCTCTCCCGAGTAATTATGACAATTTACTAGATGCACTCTCCCGAGTTACGCTAGCTATCTTTTAGTATAGCTCACTTTAGATTGCACCCAAGCTATCGTTATCCCTAATCCAACATTTAAACCCTCGGTTATGGATCCCTCCTATACTTTGGGAGTGGTGTTGTTTAACAACTACCTAAATATGCACTGTCCGAGTAGATACACACTAAATAGGCACAGCTAATTGAGGGCCCTTCAATCAACTACAACAAGAACTTAATGGAACAAATAGAGATTAAAACCAAGCAAATTATATTAATATAACAAGATATTCATCCTCAACAGGTTCCACCAAAACCTTAGACTAAATAAGTTAGCTACTCATAATTATGCTAAAAACAACAATAGAAGAATTCATCAACAATGATAGAAACACAAGGAAGAAAGATGAGATTTGATGCTCAATTGTCCTCCTTGCCTCTTGCCTTTGCTTTTCTTGAACAAGACTTTAAACCCTGATAATCCTCTCTTTTGGGCGAGTTGAACCTTATATAGGTTAAGTGGAATTCTCCCAGGCTTCCAATTTTACCCCTAAAAAGTAACGTGTGCGAACTGGACTAGCGCGGCCGCGCTACTGGCCGCGCTAATGGCTAAGTGTACTGCCTCTGATCGCTGGGCTAGAGTAGCGCGCTAAGGCCGCGCTAATGGGATTTCATTCTGCCTTAAGCACCTGGACTAGCGCAGCCGCACTAGTGGCCGCGCTATGGCCGCGCTAGTGGACTAGTAGTCTGCCTTAGCGATTTTCTTCCTTCTTTTCACACGCTAGAAACTCCAAGGGGCCTTTCTCCTTCAATTTTGATCCAAACACTATTCTAGGTCCTCATAAGCACACTTTTCTCCTGCGAAACATAAACCCCACAATTAGAGCCATTTTAACATCATTTAACATTCCTAAGACAGTGAAGCATAATGAAGTTGGAGTATAAATAGACGCTAAACTACGTGAATCTAGCCTATTATCAACACCCCACACTTAAAACATTGCTAGTGCTCGAGCAATCCACCCTACTATACAAAGGTCCTTTCACTAAGCATTTCCCTAACGTGTCACACCAGGAACATATTACAAGAGTTGTACCTAGCAATGTAACATCTAAGCCTCAAGAGTTGACTCTCACGTGCCGTGTAATGTTCATACTTCCTCAATTTACTCTATATAGAGGTCAAAACTTACCTTTCCTTCATGAATCAAGTGCCCCCACCTCACACACGAGAGTAGTTCCACAAGAATAATATTACGAACAAGTAGGAACTCAAAGAGAAAGAATTCACTCACTCTCGGAAAGAACATTCATATGCCACAAAGCTGCACCATAGGCTTGCCCGTAGTATAATACTCTACTAATCGAGCCCATTCAGTCTAAGATCAATTAGGTCTTCATTTGGTTGTAATGTAGGCTAAGGGGCGGGTAGGATATATTTATATATAGTGACTAACCTCTCTAAGAACTTTTAATACATTTACTTTCGCTTTCAGACCATATTTATGCCATGCCAGACATTCCACCACACTTTTCTTTATATTACCCCCAAATTTACTTAGGTGCAATTATATCACTTCATCACTTATCAAGGACTGCATTTATTCATTGTCCTTTTCTCTCTTCTTTTTTTTCAAGTGGTGCCTATTCTTTCATTATTATTTTTTTCAAAACTTTTCACCTTTCTTTCTATTTCTTCGATTCCACTCAAAAACCTAACCCAACTCTCCCACATCTCCCACACCCACTTCTCTTAAAACCTAACCCGGTACACTCCCCCTCCCCCTCCAAAAGCCCTTCTTCTTCTTCTTCTTCTTCTTCTTCTTCTTCTTCTTATTCTTCTTTTCTCTTCTTCTTCTAAGAATACTCTTCCCTCCCATACCCAAGTCCTCACACGCCCCAAATCTATTGCTCACTCCAACCATAACCCAATTCTCCACTTCTCACTCGTTTAACACACAAGTATGTGTTTTCTTTACTAATTTTTTCTATTTTTGTAGTTTTTTTTTTCTTTTTCCATTGTTGAAAGTAGTAGTTTTTCTTCTTGTTTAGTAGAAATAATTAGTAGTGTATGTGTAGTACTTGTGGGTGTTGGTATTTGGGGGTGTTGTATACCCTGATTTAGTTGGGTAAAGTTTGAGACATTGTGGTGGTGATTGGAGTTTCAACTTGATTAATTGGGGGCTCCGGTGAATAACTCCCACCAAGTGTTTGTGTAAATGCCCCACTGAAGGGAAATTATTGTGACCAATTGTAAGGTAAAGTCTGAGTAACCACAGTTGGGTCACCTCGTGGTGTTGCGCTAATAATGTCCTTATTGTAGGTACAATGGCACCCTCTCGAAAGCGTCAAGCCACCGGATCGTCCTCCGGCAGACAAGCAAGTTCTTCCTCTGGCAGACGAGCAAGAGGAGCACCTGACACTAGGCCATTCAATAGCAACAAATTTTTATCAGCTAAGGCCCAGGACAAGTTTGCTGCGAAGGAATAAAAGGCGCCCATACCTGAACGTGGCATAGACACAGACTCACTCCGGCGTTACTGCCAAAGGATGTATAATGAGTTGATGCGGAGGATACTAGATGTGTTCTTTGAAGATCCCGATGAGGCTAATGAAATGATAGTGAGAGAATTTTATGCAAACTGCCCGGAGCACAAGAATCATGTGGTAACAGTGAGGAAGAAGCAGGTGAACGTCTTTGTGGAGACCATTCAGACATTTTACCGGCTGCCAGGCCCCGTGGATAGGTACGAGGACAGCTATGAGGCTTATGGCCGGCGCTATACTCAGTGGGAAACGTTCCTACCAACCATTTGTGTCTCGTGCGCAGATATAAAGTGGTAAATGTACGGGCATAAGTTTCACTCTTCAACCCTCACCTTTGAAGCAAAATGTTGGCTCTGCCTGATCAACAACACCTCGGAGGTGAACATTCCTCGTGGATGTTTGATTTGGTCCTTCATGACAGGCCGCGACTTTGACGTGGCCAAGATCATGCATTAAAGATGTTCGTCTGCAGTAAAGTTCAGAGGTATGGCTTCTTTTTCCCATCTCTTGTCACTCGATTGTGCCTTGCAGCTGGGATATCAGGAAACTTGGAGGTGGATGGCAAAGTGCCAATGGCGTACGCCTTCAGAGCTGACAGGGTTACTATTGGAAAGGAAGCGATGGAAGTTGATGATGATGAGGAGGATGAGCAAGAAGATGAGGAAGAGGCGCAGCCCACTCAGGAGTAGGCTGCGAGGTTGCAGGCCTGTCTAGGGACAGTCGGGGACAGAGAATGGACCACCTGGAACAGGACATGGCTGGGTTGCGCACCGCGGTTGTAGACCTGGGTACGCGGGTTGATGCAGTGGCTGCGCAACAGAGAAAATCCAAAAATAAGATCATGGGCTGGTTACGTGCCCTGGGTCATGCATGTCACCTGGACCCGGGGACAGTCTTCAACCGGGACTGAGTTTTCAGGGAAGTCCCCTTACCTCTCTTTGTTTATTTTGATTTCCATGAGGACACGTCTTCATATTAAGTGTGGGGTGGGGGAATGTTCCCTTGTATGTGTACATACATAGAAATTAATTGTTAATTGTTGTTGTTATTTTCTTTTGAATTTTGTTGCTTTTGTTCTTTTTTTTGTGATTTTTAGTAGTAGTATAATTAATTAAGTCATCTTGGCCCGATGACGGATCCCTTTTCGACGGGGTTCTTGAGGGTCCAAGTCGACCATAATATATATATATATATATATATATATATATATTGGACTCTTCTTGACGACGGATCTCTTGGGCAGTTTTCTTGAGGGAAGTTAGTCTTGAGGGCAATTTTCTTGAGGGAAGTTCGCTAAATCACGAGCTCACAATCGATTTGGAGTTATGAATTTCAAACCCTCAGATTTTGATATAACCAGCTCAGGTATTTCGCACCTGCGACACTGGGATCGCACCTGCGGTGCCGCAGGTGCGGATACTCATTAAAAGACCTGGGGTCGCACCTGCGGTGGCTGGGTCGCAGGTGCCGCTCCGCACTTGCGGATACTCTTCCGCGCCTGCGAGTCGGGCCAGCCTTAGCTATGACCGCACATGCGTGCACCCCTTCGCACCTGCGTGTCCGCACCTGCGGAAATACCATCGCAGGTGCGAGACACCAAAACCAGAATGGTTAAGCTGCTCTTAAAGTCCCAAATTCACCCGTTGGGCATCTAAAACAACGTCGAGGCCCCCGGGGCCTCAACCAAACCTACCGACTGACCCTAATACCTTGTTCAAACTTGGTTGAGCCTTAAAAACACATATTATAACATAAAAATCATCAATTATGCATAGATTCAAGCCAAAAAACTTATGAAATTTCTAGAATTCACATCTGATGCCGAAACACGTCAAAACTCATCCGAATGACCTCAAATTTTGCACACAGGTCACTATTGGCATTACGGACCTGTTTTCGCCTTCGAAATTCCATTCCGATTCCGATGTCAAAATTTCACCTATCGGCCGAAATTGCCAAAATTTCTAACTTTTGCCAATTCAAGCCTAAATCTACAACCGACCTCGAAAACACATTCTGAATACGCTCCTAACCACGAAATCACCCAACGGAGCTAACAGAGTCGATGGAATTCCATTACGGATCCGTCTTCAAACAGTTCTAGCTACGACCCTATTTATAAAGCTAAATTCCACACTTATGGACTATGTGTCCAAAATCACTCCGGATTTCATCACTCAACGCTCCAACAAGTTCCAATAACATAAATAGACATGGGAGAAGCGGTTATTAGGGGATCAGGGCGCTAACTCTCAAAACGACCGGTCAGGTCGTTACATCCTCCCCCTCTTAAGAAAATCGTTCGTCCTTGAACGAGTAAAGAAACATACATGAAACCGTGAAAAGATGAGGGTACTGACTCCGCATATCCTGCTCGGTCTCCCAAGTCGCCTCCTCGACTGGCTGACCCCTCCACTGAACCTTAACTGAGGCAATATTCTTCAATTTGAGCTTTTTGATCTCCCTGTCCAATATTTCCCCAGGCTCTTCAACATATGATAGATCCTTGGCCAACTGGACTGAGCTGAAATCCAAAACATGAGTCGGATCACCGTGATACTTCCGGAGCATGGAGACGTGGAACACCGGATGAACCCCTGTCAGTTTAGGAGGCAGGTCTAGCTCATAAGCAACCTCCCCAACACGTCACAACACCTCAAAAGGGACAATAAATCTCGGACTCAGCTTGCGCTTCTTCCCGAACCTCATGACGCCCTTCATAGGCGATACCCGAAGCAAAACCCAATCACCAGCCATAAATTTCAAGTCACGAACCTTCCGACCCGCATAGCTCTTCTGCCTGGACTGAGCTGTGCGAAGTCTCTCCTGAATCACCTTTACCTTGTCCAGGGCATCCTGATTCCAGTCTGTACCCAACAATCGGGCCTCGCCCGACTCAAACCATCCCACGAGAGACCTGCACCTCCTACCATACAAAGCCTCATACGGTGCCATCTGAATGTTGGACTGGTAGCTGTTGTTATAAGCAAACTCTGCAAGAGGCAAGTATCGATCCCATGACCCAACAAAATCTATTACACAGGCCGGGAGCATATCCTCAAGAATCTGAATCGTGCACTCGGACTGCCCGTCTGTCTGAGGGTGAAAAGTTGTACTCAACTCTACCCTGGTGCCTAACTCCTGTTGGACGGCTCTCCAGACCGTGAAGTGAACTGTGTACCTCTGTCTGAAATGATAGATACTGGGATACCGTGGAGGCTAACAATCTCTCTGACATAAATCTCAGCCAACCTCTCAGATGAATATGTAGTCAGCACTAGAATGAAATGGGTTGATTTGGTCAGCCGATCTACAATCACCCAAATAGCATCATGCTTTCTCAAAGTCCGATGAAGTCCGACCACAAAGTCCATGGTGATCTGCTCCCACTTCCACTCTGGAAGCTCAATCTGCTGAAGTAACCCTCCCGGTCTCTGATGCTCACATTTGACTTGCTGACAGTTGAGACACTTGGCTACAAACTCCACTATATCCTTCTTCATCCTTCGCCACCAATAGTGTTGTCTCAGATCCTGGTATATCTTCGCGGTACCTGGATGGATGGAATATCGCGAACTATGGGCCTCCTCAAAAATCAACTCCCAAAGACCATCCACGTTGGGCACACAAATACGGCCATGCATCCTCATCACCCATGGTCACATCATTGGCATCACCCCGCCGGACTCTATCCTGAAGAACCAAAAGGTGGGGATCATCATACTGGCGCTCTCTGATACGGTCATAAAGGGAAGATCGAGCAACCACACAAGCTAATACCCGGCAAGGCTCAGAAAGATTCAATCTCACGAACTGACTGGATAAGCACTGAACATCTAAGGCTAGAGGCCTCTCAGTTGCATGAAGGTATGCCAAACTCCCCAAACTCTCCGCCCGGCGACTCAAGGCGTAGGCCACCACACTGGCCTTCCCCGGGTGGTATAATATAATGATGTCATAGTCCTTTAGCAACTCCAACCACCTACGATGGCGCAAATTTGGATCCTTCTGCCTGAATATGTGCTGCAAACTGCGATGATCCGTGAATATCTCACAGGGAACACCATATAAATAATGACGCCATATCTTCAGGGCGTGAACAATCGTTGCCAACTCGAGATCATGAATAAGGTAGTTTTTCTCATGTACCTTCAACCGCCTGGACGTGTAGGCAATAACCCTATCGTCCTGCATCAACACCGCTCCCAGGCCAATCCTCGAAGCATCACAATAGACTGTATAGGACCCGGAACCGGTACGCAATACCAACACAGGAGTTGTCGTCAAGGCTGCCTTGAGCTTCTAAAAGCTCTCCTCACACTCCTCAGTCCATATAAAAGGTGCACCCTTCTGGGTCAGTCTGGTCATAGGCGCTGAAATGGATGAAAATCCCTCCACAAAACGACGATAATACCTAGCCAAATAGAGGAACCTGCGAATCTCAATAGCTGAGGACGGTCTGGGCCAACTCTGTACCGCCTCCACCTTCTTCGGATTTACCTTAATCCCATCCGAAGAAACCACATGGCCTAGGAATGCCACAGAATCAAGCCAAAATTCACACTTAGAAAACTTGGCATACAACTTTTTCTCCCTCAATGTCTGAAGCACGGTCCTCAAGTGCTGCTCATGGTCCTCCTGGGACCGAGAATATACCAGAATGTCATCAATGAACACAATGATGAAAGTATCAAGATAAGGCCAAAATATGTTGTGCATCAGGTGCATGAAGGCTGCTAGGACATTGGTCAGCCCAAATGACATAACAAGGAACTCATAGTGGCCATATCTGGTCCTGAAGGCACTCTTCGGGATATCCGGCTCCCGAATCTTCAACTGATGATAACCCCAATGCAGATCAATCTTGGAGAACACCCTAGTACCCTGTAACTAGTCAAATAGATCATCAATGCGAGGCAATGGGTACCTGTTCTTCATTGTCACCTTATTCAGCTGCCGGTAGTCAATGCACATACGCATCGAGTCATCCTTTTTCTTCACAAATAACACCGGAGCACCCCAAGGTGATACACTGGGCCTGATGAATCCCTTTTCAAGCAACTCATGTAACTACTCCTTCAACTCAGGAGGAGCCATGCGATAAGGAGGAACGGAAATGGGCTGAGTGCCCGGCAAAAAGTTAATGCCGAAATCAATGTCTCTATCGGGCGGCATACCCAAAAGATCAGCTGGAAATACATCAGGATAGTCCCTGACAACTGGAACTGACTCAACTGTAGGGGTCTCAGCACTAACATCTCTCACATAAGCCAAATATGCATCTCACCCCTTTTCAACCATCCGCTAAGCCTTAAGAAAAGAAATGACTCGGCGGGGAGTATACTCTAAGGAACCTCTCCACTCTAACCTAGGTAATCCTGGCATAGCCAGTATCACGGTCATGGCGTGACAATCAAGAATAGCATAGTAGGGGGACAGCCAGTCCATACACAATATAACATCTAAATCTACCATACTGAGTAATAATAAATCAGCTCTGGTCTCAAAGCCACTTATAGAAATTAAACATGACCGATATACGCAGTCCACAACCAGGGAATCTCCCACCGGAGTAGAAACATAAACGAGGGAACTCAAAAAATCCCGAGATATCCCCAGATGTGAAGCAAAATAAGAAGACACATACAAATATGTAGAGCTTGGGTCAAATAATAGCAATGCATCCCTATGAAAAACGGGAACAATACATGTAATGACTGAATCTGAAGCAATGACCTCGGATCGGGACGGAAGATCATAGTACCTGGCCTGGCCTCCCCCTCTAGGGCGACCTCGACCTCCCTGACCTCCACCTCGAGCTGCTTGAGGTGGTGGGGTAGCAGCTGGGGTTGGAAGGATAGCTGAGGGACCTGGTGGAAGGCGTGGGTCCTAATAAGTCTGAGGTGGTGCACCCTGATAAGTCTGAGGTGGTGCGCCCCTCCTCGCTGTGGGGCAATCTCTGATCGTATGATGTGGGTCACCACACTCAAAGCAACCCCTCGGAGGACGTGGCAGCCGCTGCTGACTCTGAACTGGCCTGCTGGGCTGGCCAGTGATAGCACCTCGAGCAGGAGGCACCTGAGATACTGGTGGTGCATAATAAGGCTCTTGAGGTCTAGGAGGAGTTGGAATACCACTGGCTGCTGGGAGAGCTGAATGAATGGGGCGACTCATAAAACCCCTACCATAGCATGCTGCTGGTGCACGGGCTCCTGAAAAATTACCAGTCTCTCGAGACCTTTTGGCCTCTCTCTCCTCCCTGTCCCGGGCTAACATAGTCTCAATCCTCCTGGCAATACTCACGGCCTGCTGGTAAGTAATATCGGTCTCCAGCTCTCTGGCGATGTTGGTCTGAATACTGGGGTGGAGTCCCTCAATAAACCGTCGAACCCTCTCTTTGACAGTGACAACCAAAGCTGGTGCATGGCGAGCCAAATCGTTGTAACAGACTGCATAATCTGACACAGTCATGGTACCCTTGCGTAGTTGCTCAAACTCCGCACGCCAAGCATACCTGAAGCTCTGAGGGAAAAACTCAAGTAAGACATCTCGGAGAACTGAGCCCAAGTAAGTGAAGCTGCCTCGTCCAGGCTACTAATCTCAAAAGCATGCCACCACTGATAAGCTGCTCCCCTCAGCTGGAAAGCAGTGAAAGAAACCCCACTCGTCTCCACAATACCCATAGTGCGGAGAATGTGATGACACCCCTCGAGAAAACCCAAGGCGCATCTGAAGCTAGTCCGCTTAACCCATGTGGGTGGTACTTCTTGTACCTCTCAAGTCGGAGCTACTCTGCCTCAGGAACAGCTATCCTAGTCTCATGTTGAGCTGGAGCTGCTGGGGGCATAGGAATATACTCTAGAATGCCCAATATGAACCCTCTGCTAAGGAGTACGGGCTGCGGGAGTCTGTGTCCCTCCCCCGACCTGGGATGTAGCTGGAGCTATCAGGAGTAGTCCCGCCTGAGACAGAGTACTGAAGGCACTCAAAAACTGGGCCAATGTCTCCTGGAGGTCTGGAGTAACAGTAGGGACCTCTTGTGCCCCTCCAACTGTAGTTGTTGGGGGATCTTCTGCCGCTGCTCTAGCCGGTGCTCGGGCTGCACCACGTGCTCGTCCTTTACCCCGGCCCCTACCTCTGGTGGCTCTGACTGGGGGCTCGGGTGCATGGCCATCAGTACGTCCGTACGGGTACGAACCAGCAAGAATAGAATAGAGTTTAAGAATTTGAGGACAGTAACTAGCACGACAAGGAATTCCAAAGAATTTGATTGTTCTTAACAGTTACATAGCCTCTCGAAGATAGATACGGACGTCTGCGCACCGATCCGCGAGACTTTAATAAACCGACTTGTGACTTGTGACTCCTATGAACCTATACGCTCTGATACCAACTTGTGTAGACCCGAATTACCCTCCGAATGGTCTCGTGATGGCACCTAGTCCCTATAACTAGGTAAGCCTAAAACTTGCGGAAAATAAGGCAAAACAATAACAGAAACAGTAAAGAAGAAGCAATACTATAAATATTTAGCCGCTCGGCATATACAACTGTTACTTTCCCAAAACCCATAACATCACAAAGTCACAAACTCTGAACTACTGTAGCTCTATACAAAGAAATAAGGGAAATGTATCTATATATATCTCATATATCTGTACTAGAGTAGGAAGGTGACTCGTGAGATCCTGCGGACGCGGCAGAATTACCTCGCGGTCTCCTATGCAGCTGCTAAGATGCGGCTAGCCACTGTACTGTGTGCTGGTACCTGGATCTGCACATGGGGAAAACATGTGCAGGAAAGGGCATGAGTACTCCACATTCGGTACTCCGTAAGTGCCAAGCCTAACCCCATTCAAATAGTGACGAGGTCAGGTTGAGGCTCTACTGAGTTTTTTAAACAAGTCA
Organism: Nicotiana knightiana; assembly: GCA_005239525.1. NCBI lineage: Eukaryota > Viridiplantae > Streptophyta > Magnoliopsida > Solanales > Solanaceae > Nicotiana > Nicotiana knightiana. Next base: position 94,851 of record ML376403.1, on the reverse strand, counting down.
ATATAAATTTAAAACAGTGAAATATAGATAAGCAATGATAAACACGATTAATGGAAACTGGAAGAATTTATAACAGACAGAAAGCCCTCGGCTCAGCACAACATATATCTCAACAGTAAATGTGCAATGCAGTACAAGGGGAAAGCTCCCGGATCTCAACTTGTAGTCCCAATTTAAATATGTTATGCAGTACAGGGGGAAAGCTCTCGGATCTCCGCCCGTAGTCCCAATTTAAACATGCATTTCAGTACAGGGGGAAAGTTCCCATATCTCGGTCCGTTCCCAATTTAAATATGCAAAGCAGAAGTATGTCGGATACGGCTTAATTAAACAGTCCAGGAAAAAACAACAGGCAAGAATAGAGTAAAGTTACCTAAGCATGGTGCAACTAGTAGCAAATAAGAGGAATCAAGTAAGGACATGTATGCATGCTTACTCTTAAGCTAACTACTCAGTTAAGACAGGAAACAGTAATATATGAATGAAAATTAGTGATTGTGTGGAAGTAAAAATGGAATTTTAGAAACAATGACCTGTGTACGCGCTCGTCACCTCACGTACACAGCGTCCACGTAACAAAATCAGTATAAAATGCCTAAGGGGAAGCCCCCAACATAGAATTAGGCAAGCCACTTACCTTGACTGCGCTAATCAACTCAATACCACGCTCTTGCCACGAGTATCCGACTCCGGGTGGCCCAAATCTATTCAAATCGATTGCAAAATGTAAGTATCACTTCAAGGGAAACAAAATAGCTAATTATTTCTAAGCTAATACGCGAAATTAGGAAATTCGCCCAAAAAGTCCCCCCGGGCCCACATCTCGGAATCGGGTAATTTTATATTTCCCGAACACCCCTTCGCTGATGAACCCACTCGAACAAGAATCAACAAAATCCGACGTCTAAATCTCCCTAAATCCTCAAATTTCTACTTGGGGAAGTTTCATCCCAATTTCAGTGTTTATCATCCAATTTCATTGATTAGATTGAGGAAATTGATAGAGATTATTGATATACAAATGAATTAAGGTTAGAAAACGTTACCTATGATTCTCCTCTTCAAATCCCAGTGAAAATCGCCAAATCCCGAGCTCACAATCGATTTTGGAGTTATGAATTTCAAACCCTTGGATTTTGATATAACCAGCCCAGGTATTTTGCACCTGCGACACTGGGATCGCACCTGCGGTGCCGCACCTGCGGAAACAATATCGCAGGTGCGGAAACTCATTAAAAGACCCGGGGCCGCACCTGCAGTGGCTGGGTCGCAGGTGCGGCTCCGCACCTGCGGATACTCTTTCGCGCCTGCGAGTCGGGCCAGCCTAAGCTACGTCTGCATCTGCGTGCACCCCTTCGCACATGCGTGTCCGCACTGCGAAAATACCATCGTAGGTGCGAGACACAGAACCAAAATGGTTCAGCTGCTCTTAAAGTCCCAAATTCATCCGTTGGGCATCCGAAACAACCCCGCGGCCCCCGGGACCTCAACCAAACCTACCGACTGACCCTAATACCTTGTTCAAACTTGGTCGAGCCTTAAAAACACATCTCATAACATCAAAATCATCAATTATGCATAGATTCAAGCCTAAGAACTTATGAAATTTCTAGAATTCACATCTGATGCTGAAACACGTCAAAACTCATTCGTATGACCTCAACACAGGTCACTATTGGCATTACGGACCTGCTATCGCCTTCGAAATTCCATTCCGAGTCCGATATCAAAATTTCACCTATCGGCCGAAATCGCTGAAATTTCTAACTTTCGCCAATTCAAGCCTAAATCTACAACCGACCTTGAAAACACATTCTGAAATGCTCCTAACCCCGAAATCACCCAACGGAGCTAATGGAGTCGACGAAATTCCATTTCGGATCCTTCTTCACACAGCTCTAGCTACAACCCGATTTATAAAGCTAAATTTCACACTTATGGACTATGTGTCCAAAATCACTCCGGATTTCATCGCTCAACGCTCCGATAAGTTCCAATAACATAAATATACATGGGAGAAGCGGTTATTAGGGGATCGGGGCGCTAACTCTCAAAACAACCGGCCGGGTTGTTACACTGACAGACTTTTCCCTTAAACTTCCATTTGGGTAAAACCTTTAATAGTTGAAGAGAATTAAAGCGAGATGGGATAAATTTCTCTAATATTTAATTACATACATAAAATCACTTTAGTGGTGTCTGATAAGTGGGGCTTTTGACTACTTATTAGCGCATTTTAGCTTTTGTTTTAGTCCAAAAGCGTTTAATCGTGTTCTCATAAACTGATGAAATGTGCTTAATTGCACGAATATTGGAAGATGAACTCCTGATATGAAATCCAACTCAATAAGGAGTAATCTGAACTCAAGGACAAAAAAGGCACAAAAGCTCAGAAGTGTGGACCGCAGAATATCATCTGATGTCGCAGGTTATGAAGGAAAATCCATCAGAGACTGGTGCAAAGTGCGGTCCGCACATGAATTATGCATCCGCAGAAGCTAGTTTAGGAGAAAAGTTTAGAGACTTTGCATTTCAAGTCCATCAAAATTGCGACCTCAAAATAAGAGCTATGCAGCTGCAATTACATTTGTGCGGACCGCAGAAGAGCAAGATGCGACCATAGTTATAAATCTGTGGACTGCAGAAATAGTGCAGTGCGGCCTCAGGTCAGAGTTATGCGGCCGCAGACTTCCAATCTTGTCAAGCTCAAGAAAAGTGCGGACCGCACATCGAATTGTGCGGCCGCAGAACCTCCGAAAGGGCATTTTTGTCCGAAATTTCCAACCCTATATAAATAGAAGAGTTTAACTTTTTTAGTTCAACTTTGACATCAGCTGCTACGGCAGTTGTTCCCTTTTACTCTTTTTAGTAGTTTTTACTATTTCGGGCTATTTGAACATATATTTTATCATTTAAATTAGCATTATGAGTTTAATAATCATTTCTTCTCCTATTTTTTCCATTTTAAGAATGAGTAGCTAGATTTTTACTAGGGTTGTGACCCAACCCTAGTGTGTAAACTTAATGGGTGTTTGATTTATTTCTTGTTTATGGTTGGGTGTTTATTATTTAGCCTTGTTCTTGCTTTTATTTGTAGAAATTAATGATTGCAAATATTAGTTCATGCCTATTTGATTTGGTCTCTACTTGAGAAAGAGAGACATAGTCTAGGAAAATTTAGCTAACAAAAAATTGGGTCAATCGAGAGATTGATAATCCCAATTAAAGGGTTGAACCTAGAGATAGTAAAACCTGACTTGAGCTTTTTATCAACAGTTTTGTTCAATACCCATTTGGACTTGAGAAAGCCAAATTGGGTAAAACCACTCTCTGACCGAGAGGTATTGAGTGGGTAATTGAGTGTTGATAGCTATAATATAACCCGACCAATAAAACAAGCTTTAAAGTTTATATCCCATTAGGCAAACACTAGGTGAAGGTCATAGTAGTAGGCCTTTTTCAACATTTGAAAAACAACAAAAACAATCTTCAAATTTTATTTCTTAAATTGAAAACGCAGTTTCAATTAGACATTAAAACAACCCAATTATGTGGAAGTGCAAATTTAGATATACAAACTCACACGCTACGATATATACTACTAACTCCCACACATATAGCTCTCTGCGGAATTCGACCCCGACTCTTGTTGGGTATTATTATTGCATCGACCGCTTTCATAACCTCTAATTGAGGTATGAAATTGGACGAGATGAGTGTCCTAACCCAGACCCTAATGTTAAGACCTAAACCGGTGGGCAGCGATGGGCACCCGGCACCTTACTCAATCGAGTACCAACGTAACGTATCTTTCTTATTAAATCATCATATATAAGTCGGTCAGAAGGCGCGTCATGATATAACTAGAGTAAACATAAGGGAATACCCGACATAGAATGACCCAACCTAATATAAAAACTTCTACATGTAACATACAGTCCTATAATGCCAATGTGATCCATTATATACTTTAAATATAGGCCGACAAGGCCATACAAATATACATATACATGACATCTATCTACAAGCCTCTAAGAGTACATACTTATCATAAAGACGGGACAAGGCCTCGCCATACCAAACAATACACATCTAAATCATACTGACCAAACAAGCAACTCTGAAGCAAATAGAGTGCACCAACATCTTCCACTGAGCTGATAGCCTACTTGGAGAACTCTCGACCTGTCTATCGGGACCTGCGGGCATGAAACACATCGTCCCCAGGCAAAAAGAGACGTCAGTACAAATAATGTACCGAGTATGTAAGGAATGAAAATTAGTAAACAGTAGACACGAGAGAAACATGGAGTAAAAGACTCGACATGTAAGTCTGAATAGCTTTGTGAATCATTTAATACTTATAATGTCATGCATATGCGTATAAATTTGATACCATGCATGAGTATATGCGTTCATAACATCATCAAGCCTCTGAGGGCATCTCATCATATCATCTCGGCGACTGTGGGCAAATTATCAATGTACACCAGCTAATCAGGTGGTGGTGCGTATATAACGCCGTAACCTTTTCCCATATCCCATATAAATATATATGTACATATATACGTGTATATAATTCCGTCTGGTCATGTGTTAATGTACATGTATAAATGAATGCAATGCATGAGAAGTACGTTAATAAAATATCTCGGAACGTCATAAGACCATTATACCTCTGATTAATATCATGAAATAAACTTTATCGACTTAGGTATTTTCTGAGACCCATTAACGGACTATACAATAATAAGACATATGGAAATTCAAGAACATAGGCACCTCTAATACTTCTATGAATAGAGTCATTTATGGAAGTTGTGTATTTTCTCGTTTCGTTTGTATCATATGGATCATGCCAAAAGAAAAGAAGGGATAAACTTAACATACCTGAGTCGGTTTTCTTGACAATTCCTCTAATAAACGTTAATTGTGACAACATGTAATTAGCAAGATCAGAGTAGGGAAAAATCCGTATGATATTCTTGAGAAAGATTGCATCGTACTTGATGCGTGGCTATAATTCATGGTTTATAGCATTGTGTACCTTACATTTTATGTGCGTTAATGATAAAAATACACGCCATATGTGCATAATGGAGTCTATTTCATGTGTAGGTGAATTGGAGATGGAAGCCGAGCTAAATGGATGCATAAACATCAAAAATATGCTCAAGAGTCGAAAAAGAGTGACCCGGGCTATAGCCGGNAAAAGGAGTGACCCGGGCTATAGCCGGGCGTTTGAGCTGTAAAGCCTGGTCATACCAGGCTATAGCTGGGCGTTTGGGCTATAAATCCTGGCATGACCAGGCGTTTGGGGGGCGTTAGAGCCCTAACGCCAGGCCTGTCCAGGCTTTATCCCAACGTTTGGGCCATAAAGCCTGGTCCCTGGTCCGGTCAAATCCGAGTTTTGAAGGTTTTAAGTGTTTCCCGATTTGAATAGAAGTCTCCTACACGTTTAGGGTTTGTCCCAAACATATAAATAGACCCAAAAACACAATTTTGAGGAGAGGATGCCATTTTTGGAGAGAAGATACACACGGGATCATTAGGAAGCAAAGGATTATCAGTTTTCTTCATCTTATTCTAGTATTTTCAGTTTATGCAACACTTATTCAATTGTGTGATTCTAGCATGAGTGGCTAAACACCCATTGTTCTAGTGTTGTGGTTTAGCCATGAATATTGTTATTCGACATTAATTTAACCTTGATTATAGTTCACTCAATATATGGTTGTTTCTTCAATTTTGCGCTTAATTGCTTAATTGTCTGGCCAGCAGTTAGGTTCTATATACTATCTATGTTATGCTTGGGAAAGCCGTATATAGATTAGAGAAGAATTGAAGAGAGCGCGATCTTAACCCTTCAGGGGAGCGGATTTGTGGTTAGGATAGGAATATACCTAGTCACCGTGCTTAATTAAACATCGTAATCTTAGTGCGTTCTAATAGATTAGTTTCATAGGAATATAAGCGTTAATCTATTGAGAATAGGCGAGTAGTGCTTCGAGAGAAGGCTATGAGAGCGTTTATCGATTAATTAGCAACCATGAGTGAATTATATGAAAGGGAGAGTTAATTAGAATGCAATACGAGTGGTGAATTGATCACAACCCTGGAATATTTGTCTCTGCTGAATACACACAACAATACTCTTGTTACTTGATAATTAGTTCTTTCATAGAATCATAGTATACAATAGTTATATTCCTGGATTGTATTTTGGCTTGATTAGATAACAATTAGAGTGATTTGGAAAGTAGTTTACACAAGTCCTTGTGGGTTCGACATTCGATTTAACATTATATTACTTGCTACGATCACGTATACGTGCGTGTGCATTTGGGACCAACAGTACTCCCTTAGAATCACAAAATCCCGCTGCTATAACATTACGTAGTCTCGTATGATTTTTGCAGAAGAAACTCACGTTACAATCATACAATATAATCTCTTGAGAATTTGCTGAAGCCTTCTTCATTACTTTGTAGAGATTACAAAGTGAATTTAGAGAAGTCTTTAACTTTTGGGTGTGGGCCCACATATATGATAACTAAGCCACAATTCTTACCAATTTTTTGCCACCTTGGCATATTATTCAAGAGTCATTTTATTGGTTTTTTATTGGCTGCTACGTTAGGGACTTTATCATTATCCAAAAGTTATTAATTAGTCTCTCACTAAAATTCATTAGTTACCCAATTATCACACATAATTATGAATTATCTCAAATTACTTAAAATACTACTCACTTTTAATACACTTTATACACCTTACTATCATGGTTATGGGGTACCTTGTATGTCACTAGTTCATAAATACCAGGTATTGTAGCTCGGACCGTATTTTATCCCAAATCGACAACCCTCAACGAAACTCGTCTTCTTTGATTCGTTTACCCTTTGACCTTCACGACACTTACTTATCGCTTGTTATAAATAACATAAATGCTTATAATCCTCAAGATAATCTCATTTCCGAGTCTATGTCGATTAACTAAAGACGAAACTTTAACGTATGAAAATGCGGGATGTAACACCTTATTTCCGAGTTTTCATCAATTTACTTATGGCGTACTTTCATGTACGAAAACATGGGGTGTAACACCCAACCCCTCGACAAGTCGACTGTGCCTGATTAAAAATGAGAGAATCACTTTGTGGGGAAATTAAAGTTGAGAATCACGGTTAAGGGAAAATTAAAGTTCTTATAGGTTCAACTTTCTCCCAGCCTGTTTCTGCCAACCCTGCATTCTTCCACCAAGCTTGTAGTTTACCATAAATATTATATTTGCTAAAAGATTAATAGCTTGTTTGGCCAAGCTTCTAAAATCAGCTTATTTTGAGAAGTTCCTTTCTTAAAAGTACTTTTAAAAAAAATGCTTTTGGTGAGAAGCAATTTGTGTTTGACTAGTTAATTTGAAAAGCACTTTTGAACAATAATTAGTGTTTGACCAAACATTTGAAAACTGCTTCTAAATGTATTTTTCTCAAAAGTGCTTCTCATAAAAGTGCTTTTGGAAAGAAGCTACTTTTTTCTGCTTCTCAAAAACTGCTTCTGCTTCTCCTCAAATGCACTTTTTTTTCCTTCCAAAAGCTTTGGCAAACACCTCAATTTTTGGCCAAAAGTACTTTTGGCCCAAAAAAAAATTGGCCAAACAGGCTATAAGTTAAAAACTTTTTGAATTACAATGATAACTTCTTGGAATTATAAATGATCAGCGGTGTTAAAGCACGTGTTGTATCATAGAGTATGGCCTAACATCAATAAAGTGAATGTAATCTGGATAGTAGGGTTCATATTATAGTTGAGATAAAAAAAATACTTTATATCAATTTTAGTGCGCATAATTACTGAATAATTATGTTGGTGAGAATTAACATGTACACATGGGTGGATCTATGTATTTAACTGAGGGCGGGCACGCCACCCGGTCGCTCGGATAAAATTTTAGATGCATACTAATATTTTCCACAAAAACACGTACCTAACAAACAGATGGCACCCTAGTCACAAAATGAATGAAGGTGCCATGGTTTAATTGTTGAACTCCCAAACGCAGCATCCAGGATCGAGTCTCCTAGGATATTTTAGTTTATTCCTTTTTTCCTTTTCCTTTCTTTTTTTTTGATGCCCCTTTTGTATATTTCTCTTATTTTGTTCATCTTTGTTTATCACCTTTTTTGTACACTTACAATTTTATTATTTATTTACATTGCATATTTGCTTCCTTTATTATTTTTTGGATCTTCAAATTTTATTTAGATGTAATTTAATTATTTTTTATTTTTATCCATCTAATATTATTTTATTAATTACAAATTTTTTTTATAGTGATGTATTAAACATAATATAATATTAATCAGCTACATGTAGTTAAAAGGACGTATCACATATTCGTTTATGCATAATTTTATTTTAAAATTGGATTGAATAAATTTAAAACGGATCGAATCGAACCAAATTAAAATCGACTGAATGTTCACCCTAATTCAATTTTCTTCACTAGTGGTGGGTTTGCGTTAAAATAGTGACGCCCGTAACTATTAAATCCTAAATCTATCTCTGCATGTAAATGAGAAAAATAATTATCGTGCACATAAATTGATCTAGGTATCACGAGCATATTATTTATTTTCACATTTTGAAAGTTTAGTTTTTGTACTTCAAAGATCATCTACTTTCAAAAAATAGCTTTCCTAATCATGTCACAGAAGTATAAATTTATAATATAACTTTTTCTATTCTATATTTAGAAATATTTTTCGAAAAAGGGTCGAAACGCGAGGAAAAAAGGAGAAATTGGACAGGTCGAACAAAGCAAAAGTGGCACCTCCAGAGTAGTAGAGTATAGTCGTATCCACCATCCACCGCTCAAATGTCTGAATAGCCAATGATTGATTCATTTGGTGCTGGGTCCACACTCCACACACCACTTACACTACACCCGTACACACCCGATCACATTCGTCGTCTTCGGCCCTTCCTTTTGTCTCCCTTTCCACAATTTGTCCGAAATTCCCAGTATTCTCCAATCTTCTTTGTTCTTGTTCTAGAAACTTCTATGGCGGCGACGGCGAGTTCAACATGGCAGCCGCAGGAGGAAGGGTTCAAAGAGATCTGTGGATTATTGGAGCAACAAATGTCTCCTGCTACTTCCGATAAGTCTCAGATTTGGCAACAACTTCAACACTACTCTCACTTCCCTGATTTCAATAACTATCTCACTTTTATCTTCGCCCGTGCTGAGGTCATTCTTCATCACTCTTTTCTCCCTCGCTAATAGTTGCTGACAATTTCATTTCATTTTGCAGATTATGCCAACTTCTAGTTTTAGAGAACTCGTAATTCACTTAATTTGTTTAGTAGTTAAATGAAATGTGCCCCGAATAGAGTGGCTTAGTTATGTAGGATTTATGTAGCTGATTCATTATCTTATTTTTTGCTTTAGTTTTTAGTTTCCATTAATCCATGATTTTACTCTATGGAAGAAATGTATATATAAAATTGGACGAATTATAAGTGGCTAGATTTCCTTAGAACAGAAATGGTCCAAATTTTGGTCCGAGTTTGGTATGACTTTTTTTTTTTTAATTTTTAAAAGCTGCTATCTTCAAGCAGTGTTCACTGAACAATCTGGTTGGTCCTTGCAACAGGGGAAGTCAGTCGACATTCGGCAAGCAGCTGGGTTGCTTTTAAAAAATAACCTGAGAGCTGCATTCAAAAACATGCCTCTCGCCAACCAGCAATACATAAAATCAGAGTTGTTACCTTCTCTAGGGGCGACAGATAGGCACATAAGGTCTACAGCTGGAACCATTATTAGTGTTCTTGTACAAATAGAGGGGTTTGCTGGATGGCCGGAGTTGCTGCATGCTCTTGTCAGTGGCTTGGACAGTAACGACAGTAATCACATGGAGGGTGGCATGGATGCTTTATCCAAGGTATGAGCTTCTACTGCTTACTACATCAGCATTGTATGTGGGGCGTATTGTTGTCCCATAGGGTACTGTTTAATTCATGGTTCTGATATCTAAACAGCTGGATGAGTATAGGAGAAACAAACTACTTTCTCTGTAATGTGGTTAATAAATTAAGACCCCAGGATTGCTATATTCTCCACCCGATGGTTATTGCAAGGAGAATCATTTTTGTCTTTCTTGTGGATTGTCATTCAAATATAATGTGAACCGGAACTACTATTGGTAGAAACTGTTGTAATAGTACATGATTCAGACCTTTCGTTCGTGAAAATAACAGAAAATTGGCATGCTAAAGATCTTGTTAAATGCAGATATGCGAGGACGTGCCGAGTCTTCTTGATTCTGATATACCTGGATTATCTGAACGACCAATAACTATTCTCCTTCCAAGGTTTCTCCAGGTGAGAAAGTTTTCCCCCTTCCTTTTGTCCACTTACTTTCTAATGTTTTTTTGTTTGTTTAAGATAACGTTAATGTTTCCTTTTATTTAATGCTGTACTCTTAGTATCTTCTCTAACGAGATCTGTCTGCAAACAGCTTTTCCAGTCGCCTCATGCTTCTCTCAGAAAGTTTTCATTGAGTTCTGTGAACCAATATATTATGCTGATGCCTACTGTAAGTACCACTTTGTTGACCTCTCCAGTTGTTGCCCTTTATCCTGTTCCTTTTGTGCCATTTTCACTTCCATGTTGTTTTGTAGGTTTTACTTTTATCTATGGATAAATATCTTCAAGGGTTGTTTCTTCTTGCCAATGACCCTGCTCCAGATGTGCGGAAGTTGGTAAGGAATTGCTGTGAACTCTGATACCTAATTTTTATGCGTGCCCTCTCCTTACCCGAGTTTTCCTCTACAGAGAACTTGTATTTCTTAATGCTCTTATGTATCCACTTTGTGGAACTCTGTTTCGATAGTGAGTTACAGTTTGAGTATGTGTCAACTTCTGCCTTGTACTCAGTTTTGTTGTTTTTTAAACAGGTTTGTATGGCATTTGTTCAACTGGTTGAAGTTCGTCCTGCGTTTTTGGAGGTCAACATTTGTCCCCTTTCAAATTTTGGTTTGAGGCCTCTTATTGGTGATATTTGCCTTTGTATTGCATTTGTTTTGTATATGGGGAATGGTTCCGAGGGACCAAAAAATGCTAAACTTCTAAATAGGCAGAAAATAGTTTGAAGTTAACATTCAACTGTAAGTGTATTGGGATTTCATTTCTGGTTGTTGGATTTTCAAGCGGATGGTTACGAGATACAATTGTTATATGTGCACTGTTGGAAGTTCAATCCCTTACTAGACGTCAGAACTGCTGGTTCAATTTTATTATTCTGTTTTATCACCTAGATCATGCAATTTGCTGCTTTATTGAAAAATGAATCCAGTCTGTTAACTTAAGTCGACTTGCCTGTACAGAATATGGAAAGATATATTCCTCCTTTTGCCTTTTCTTGATGTTCTGGTTTTTTCATGCAGCCTCACTTGAGAAATGTCATAGAATATATTTTGCAAGTCAACAAGGATCCAGATGATGAGGTGGCGCTTGAAGCCTGTGAGTTCTGGTAATGTACTACTTCCTCTGCTTCTTGTATAGATATTGATGTCGCTCAGTGGATCTTAATTCTGTGGAAGGAGGAAATCAATGGCTTGCTTGAGATGATCTAGTAACCTTTACATTAAGCAAGGAAGCAACACCTTATTACATTCTTTATAGGTTTCCTTTTACACTATATTAAAAGCATGAAACCCCTTAGTGAAATGTCATTTGCCTTTTTTACCCTTTAAAATTAGATTTTATGCTAGACAAAATAGTCATTTAATTATTTTCGTAATTTTTAGGTATTGGAACTCTACTAAGTTTTGTTTATCAAAGCCTTCCTTATTTGAACTATGTACAAAGTCGTAATATTTAGAACTTTAAAATTTGTTGATTTACCACTTCAATTCGAATTAACATAAAAAATTGAACACAAACGTCGACAAAAAAAAAATAAAAAATTGCAAAGTAAATATCTCAACTCGCAAATTACCTTACATATACAAAGCCAATTGAAATGGTAGAACAAGCATTGGATGATAATGAATGCGTATATGCTTAAATAAATAAAAATATATAAATATTGTAGCTATATATGTATTATTGGAGTCCTAAAAAAAAAGTACACTCATATCCAAATTAAAAATAGGGAAATGTCGCATATGTAGGAGAATATCGGGTTTCTGCAGGGCAGATCCTTTGTTGAGTAATTAGATTAGATAAATAGGATCAACAATCATTATTATCAAAAACTTATACCTTTCCTTTAATTTTTCTTTTGTAATAACTCAATTTTGTACTCATTAAGATGGAGTACCATATTACTGAATATACCACAACAACAAGAAACCCAATGCAATATTAATGAATATAATAAGTTTTAAAAATTACATAAATATTATATAGAAGTATGGTTGAGTTATAAAATAAAAGTTAAATAAAAAAGTATAAATTTCTAAACATAATGAATGTTGATCTTTTTTTGGTTAAATGGCAAACAATTCGTTTGCCTCTTTAGTACAATTATTTGCTTTGTCATGAAATCAGAAAGTCATATTTACTGGTTACTATGTCACATAATTGATTTGAGAATTGTATGCTTCAGTTGTGACTTGTCTGGGAAGGCAATTAAGAGAATGTTACCCGCATCCATACATTTCTAACGTTTTTTCGGCAAATAGGAGCTTATGGTTTTTGAAGACATCATAATTATGTTACATATTTGAAATAAAGAAATGACCTATATAAGCTAAAATCTTAATTGATTTTAAAGTTTAAAATGTTAGGCGTTCCTACATATTTCAAATAAGAAAAGACTTGGTAATCAAATTTTTAGTTGTTTCACCTGTTTCGTGTCAAGGAAATAATTTTTTGTTGATTCAAAGTCTTAATATTAGCTCATCCAAAATTTTAAATATTTTGTTATAAAGTGTTTAGCTCAATTTTATATATATGATTTGATGTATAACTTATCTTCATATGATTATTTGCTAAATGCAATTTTTTAGTGTTTGTATGAAAATACGATTAATTGTCCATACAAAAATATTCAATAATACAGGGGATTTAAAAAAAGCTAATAGGTAAACATACATTATACATTAACATTTGCCTTCAAGAGAAAAGATAATCTCGGATCTTCAAATTTGAACTTACAAACTATTTCAGTTCATAAAGAGTTTTTAGTTTTTAGCAGGAAAATATTAAAACAAAAATAGTCCATGCATATATATATATATATTATAGAGCATAACATGGACTACTACATAGTTGTAGTAGGTTAGCATTGTATACATATTTGCTTTCCCTAAAAAACCCTTACACCATACCACCAATGATTAAATGAGAGGGATGTTTTTGTCTTTCCACCAAAAACTAAACCTAGTTCCCATTTCCCCTTTCTCATTTACACGTTGCTCTCTCCATCTGCGAATAAAAACTTGACGCATTTGAATGTCTTACAAATTGTTTGCATTCTATCATTTTCTTTCTCTTTTAATTTAGATAGTCTCCATAGGAATTAAGATTTGAATTCTTTAGACTTAGTGTGAATAATTTGGATATATATTTTCTGTCAAGATAAAAAAGACATGAAATAAGCCACAATCACAAGTATAAAACTGGTCAACCGATTAAAGATAAACCATAATCTCTTTTCTTAAAAATATTTAAATATTTGAGCTAAATAATTTTCTTTCCTCTGTTTTCCCGCGCTCTTTTTTTTTCGTGCAATGGCTACTGCAACTGCAAATTTTCAACGTGATCTTCGTTGCAAGTCAATTGAAAATGAAGAGATGCACATTCCAAATTCCAAACACATATTATCCATGAATCCTAAATCCTAGTCAACAAGTTCTTTTACAACGAGAAAGAAAAACAGAAGAGAGAGAACATATGGGGACGCCTCGACTGGGGAGAGAAAGAAAAGAGAATGCGGGAGGGAGAATTGGGTTTAGATTATAATAAAAAGATAATAATGCCACTCCTATTAATGTGTGGTTTGTTTGTTGGTTAAGGGCTTGACTCGGGAGAGAAAGAAAAGAGAATGCGGAAGGGAGAATTGGGTTTAGATTATAATAAAAAGACAACAATGCCCCTCCTATTAATGTGTGGTTTGTTTGTTGGTTAAGGGCTTTTTAGGAAAAATAAATATGTATATAATACTAACCTACTACAACTATGTAGTAGGTTAGCAAAACCCATATATATACATAGATAGATAGATAGAGAGAGGGAGGGAGGGAGGGAGGGAGAGAGAGAGAGAGGGAGAGAGAGAGAGAGGAAAATTAATATTCATGATTTGGTACCTTTGACTTTACATGTTATCTTTGTGGTGAGATTTTACACAATCATGTTTTGGTAGCCTAAACAACAAAAGCAACGTCTCCTCAATTCTTAGGATGACTGGCTGTCCATCTGTCTGAACACATTTAAACAACAAAACTGGTTGGTGTGGATTCCGTTCATTTTTTTCCTTCTAAGCGCTACAAAGTAGGTATTTAAGCAGACAGGAATTTTCTGCATCATCCAATAACAGATTTTGACAGGATCACACTGAGTTTCTGGTTGTTGTTTTACTCTTCTGCATGTTTAAATTGTTAAAATGATATCACCTATTACGTTAGCCCTATTTTATGAGGTCATTTAGCTTGCATGGGGATAATGGAAGAAGTTGGACCGAATGATTTGGTTAGATTAACGGTCAGTAGGATAACGATAGATAGGATGTATGATTTTTTGGTGGTTTGCGTCATCTCATGCTAATATTAGATAGTGCATATGGACTTATCCAAACAAGAAATCCCTGTTGGAATGGAAAAAGCGTTGATAGAAGAACTAAAAATTAGAAAGAAAAAGCTGTTAAGGCAAGCATTAAGGACTATAAGTAGCCAAGAATATGCTTCCCCTTACGTGAGCAAGGGAGGGAACATGGAAATTGGATTAGATTTCCTGGTAGAGAGAGAAGGGGATTTTCTGATATCTTGCATGTTATTAAGTTACAGAATTTATGCAGGAAGAAAAAATACAGACAATTAACATATAGGCTCTGTTATAGGGCAGTAGTATGATAGATGCAACACCTATATTGAAATCAAATAGTCGAATGGAGGGAATTTATTGGAGCGATAGCCGTAGAAAGTTATCTAGTATAGTGAAAAGTAAGCTTTCTAGAACAGTTCTGAGACCAGCAGTGTTATATGGTAGTGAATGCTGATCTTGAAGTCCAACATATCCAGAATAATTATTCCCAAATTTTGGATGTTAAGATGGATGTGCAGTCCCAATAATTTTTTGCAATACCTCCTCAATACTTCATTAATGAAGTTTCTTATCTTATTCCAAAAAATGATGCATGTAGGGTCCCACTAAGACCATATAATATTAGAATTATTCACATCTGATTAAAGATATTAGTAGCACACATTGAGAATAAAATGGGAGAAGGCTACTTTTGTGATGGTTTGGTATATTCTTCATGGACCTCCAAATGCACTGATTGGTAGATGATTGAAGGTGTTAACAGGGATAAGGTAGACCAAAATTAGATGGAGGGAAGTCATCCAAAAGATCTGCAATCTCTTCGAATCTTTGTGGACAAGCGAAAAATAGAACATAACAAAAGCAACAGATCCATATATGTGATACTGACTAGTTGGGATTAAAGTTTAGTCGTGTTGATAGACTTACGTTATGTTCGGTGCTTGCCTCAAAGCTTTTCATTTGCTTAGAGATTTGTATGCAGGGGCGGATTTATGTATGGAGTTGGGGGTGGTATGCCACCCGGTCGCTCGGATAAAATCTTGTATATGTACTAGTATTTTCCTCAACTAACCTACATAAGGAATGAGTGGCACCCCAAGAGACAAAACGGATGTAGGTGCCATGGTTGAAGTGTCGAAATTCCACGCAAAGAACCAAGGATCGAGACTCACTGGAACATTGGTCCTTGATATTCCTTTTGTTACCTTTTCCCTCTTTTCTTTGTGCTCTTTTTGTCAATTTTTCTTGTGTTCTTCATCTTTGTTATTCATTTTTTTGTGCAATCTCATTTTTATTATTTATTTATATTGTTTATTTGCTTCCTTTGTCTTTTTTCTGGATTTTCAAATTTTATTAGAATGTAATTTTAATTATTTTCTCTTTTTATCCATATGTTGTTATTATATTAATTTTAGAGATTTTTTAGAGTGATGCATCAAAGACATAATATAGTATTAATCAACTACATGTAGATTGAAGAGGCGTATGGTATTCGTTTATGCATTTTTTTAAAAATTGAATTGAATAAATTCAAAATGTACCGAACCGAACCGAACCGAAGTAATCCAACACGGATCGATCGACTAAATGTACTCCCGAATTTAATCTTTTTTGCTAAGGGTCAGTTTGCATTAAATAGTGACACCCATAGCTATTAAATTCCGGATCCGCCTATGTCATTAAAAATGTAGTGAACCTCTACTTAATAGGAAAAAAATAAGAAGGGGAAAATGTAGTGAACCTCTAGCGTTCGAGAATCTCTACTGTCTTAAAAAACAAATTATTGGGCATTGGAATAAAATGGTTCCAAATGGAGCAGAATGAATATTGAGAATTTATATAGCTACCCCAACTTTGTCTGGGATTGAGGTGTAGTTTTATTGTTGTTCCTCTGTTGAATCGAATCAAAATATGGCCGTGTCAAAAAGAGTTGAAACGTGGTACAATTTTGTCTATCTATTATACCATATGTAAGCTTGTATTGCCAGTTAGAGTCGAGCATGATGAAAATTTAAATAGATAATCCATAGTTCAACCTGTTGAATGTATTTGTTTTTTCCTGATAGTTGATAAATAATACGTTGGTCGAAATCTTTTGGTTCCAATGATTCTGTTTGCCTTGAAGAGGTGCCTTGGCGTAACTGGTAAAGTTGCTGCCACGTGACCAGGAGGTCACGGGTTTGAGCCATGGAAACGGCCTCTTGCAGAAATGCAGGGTAATGTTGCGTACAATAGATCCTTGTGGTCCGGCCCTTCCCCGTACCCCAAGCATAGCGGGACAATTGATGCCTCTTTAATTTTTGACTTATTTTGTCTATAAAATTTTATTTTATGGATTTCATTGACAGGTCTGCATATTGTGATGCTCCTCAGTTGCCACCTGAGAACTTAAGAGAATTCTTGCCACGTTTGGTTCCAGTATGCTTCGTTCTGTGTCTATTTTTTTTCATGCCCATATCGGATGATGTGTCCATTGCATGAGGAGTGTTCTTGTTTGTGATGTTTCCAATACAACTTTTTAGGTTTTGCTGTCTAACATGGTATATGCTGATGATGACGAGTCGCTTTTGGAGGCAGAGGTTTGTCGTTTGATTCACCTTTAGATGCCCCTTAAGTTCGAAAAATTTGGTATTAGTGGCTTTACCTAACCAAAATTACTTTGTTATCCTCAGGAGGATGGATCTCTCCCAGACCGTGATCAGGTTTAATTGTCATTTCTTGTTGTTTTTCTAAGAAAAAATATGTAACAATTAACACACTTTGGAATAATCATGCTGGAAATCATGGTGAACAGGATCTCAAGCCTCGATTTCATTCTTCACGTTTTCATGGTTCAGAGGATGAGGAAGATGATGTATGTTATTTTGTTTTGCCATAGGGCAATATCCTTTTGATTAGTGCACGCTATTTGAGTGGCTTTTGAAAGGTTTAATGCTTCTTATCTTAATTGCAGGACGAGGACATTGTAAACTTGTGGAACTTACGGAAGTGCAGTGCAGCTGCTCTAGATATTCTGTCAAATGTATTCGGGGATGACATTCTGCCGACATTGATGCCTGTGGTTCAGGTGATTGTTTATCCATGTTAAAGAAGAGCTGTTGTCTCTAGCCTTTAATGCCTCTCTTCTCTCTTTTCTTTTCTCTCTCTTTCTAATAAAAAAATGTAATGCAATTTGTTGCCGGATTAGGAATTCAGTGGGAAACGTTATATTCATGTTTCTTGTTTTGTGAAAGGAAGTTCTTTTTCCTCCGATCCAATGTGAATTTGGTGTTAATTCTGAATAAAATGAAAAAGCTGCTAAATTTGACTCGTTAATTTTCTCTTAATTAATTCATTACTGTAATGATAGCTTTAGTGAATTCTAACTAAAACTCGGACAGTTAAACTGCAAGACAAGTATCTTTTATATGCATCTCCGTGATCATATATATCGATCATGGTCACTATGGTGATATGTGGTTGCTATTGTGAGAAATAATACACCTGGAAAAAAGTATATAATCGACCTATTAATAATCTAGAATGAGCCCTATATATAATGCATCTACTCCTACTATATATGGGACTAGGACCGAAGTTGCTCGGACTCTTCACTTTTGGTGCCGCACCCGAATCGACACGACATGGGTGTGGATGTGAGATCCGTACCGGATGTGGTCAATCAATTTTGGGTACTTTGACCAAAATCGGCCGAGAAATTCAAGATTTCTGTAAACAAAACAAAAGCTATGGTAAAATGGAAGAAAATGCAATACATGTATAGAAATTTCTATGTTAGTCTCTTTCCTTTTATCTCCATCTTGGATTCTCCTCTAGAAATGTAGAAGGCCTACAAGTTCCCTTAGAAAATGCTTTTCTGTTTCCTTATTTGCTTAGCTCAAATGTCAATGTTCTAGGGTTAATGAACTTTTAGTCCTTTTCCGCGCTCTACAAGCATTATGTAAGTTTTTTAATTTTTACATATTGTTTCATAATTTAGGCATATTTTTATCTCTATTTTAAGATATTTGAATTATTTTTAGCCGAATCCCCGCGCACCTGTATTCGTACTCTGGAATCTTAAATTTTAGATCATTAAGGATCCGACCTCTAGATCCGCAGTCGTATCGGACACCCGCACCCGAGTTTGAGCAACTTAGTCTAGGACTAATCACACACACATATATTCTAACACTGCCCCTCAAGCCAGTGCATACAAATCATATGTACCAAGTTTATATATGTAACTGATACGAGGACTAGTGAGAGACTTGGTAAAAATATCTGCAAGCTGATCATTCGATTTGAAAATATTTGTAGCAATATCTCTTGAGAGTATCTTTTCTCTGACGAAGTGATAGTCAATCTCAATGTGTTTAGTCCTTTCATAGAACACCAGATTTGATGCATTATGAAGGCCATCTTGATTATCACACACAAGTTCCATTCGGCTGATTCCACCAAAATTTCAACTCATTAAGCAACTGTTTGATTCAAACTAGCTCACATGTTGCCATAGCCATTGCTCGATATTCTACTTCTGCACTAGACCAAGCAATCAACCACATTCTGTTTCTTGCTCGTCCAAGACATCAAATTACCTCCTACTAAAACACAATATCCAGACGTAGAACGTCTATTAAAAGGTGATCCTGCCAATCAACATATGAGTATCCAACGCTCTGCTCATGGCCTCGATCTCAAATAATAACCCTTTACTTGGAGCTGACTTTACATACCGAAGAATGCGGACAACTGCATCCCAATCATTATCATAGGGAGAATCCATAAATTGACTTACAACACTCACAAGAAAGGAAATGTCAGGTCTAGTCACTGTGAGGTAATTTAATTTACCAACAAGCAACCTATATCTTGCAGTATTGCTAAGCGGCTCCCCCTGTCCTGGCAGAAGTTTAGAATTCAGATCTATCGGAGTGTCAACAAGTCTACATCCTATCATTCCTGTCTCCTCAAAAATTTCTAAAGCATGCTTCCGTCGTGAGATCACAATATATAAGCTAGACTAAGCGACCTCAATATCCAAAAAATACTATAATCTCCCCAGATCCTTAGTCTGAAAATGTTGAAAGAGATGTTGCTTCAACTTAATAATACCATGCCGATCATGGTTGGTAATAACAATATCGTCAACATAAACCACCAGATAAATACATAGATTTGAAGCAGAATGCCGATAAAACATAAAGTGATTAGCTTTACTACTAGTCATGCCAAACTCGAAGTTACCAAACCAAGCTCGAGCAGACTGCTTTAGACCATAAAGTGACTGGTGCAAGCGACACACAAGGCCACTCGATTCCCCCTGAGCAATAAAATCAAGTGGTTGCTTCATATAAACTTCATACTCAAGATTATCGTGAAGAAAAACATTCTTAATGTCCAACTGACAGCGAGGCCAATGGCGAACATTAGCCATGGATAAAAAAAGGTGGACTAATGCTATTTTAGCCACGAGCGAGAAAGTATTACTGTAATCGAGCCCAAATATTTGAGTATATCCTCCGGCAACAAGACGGGCATTAAGTCGATCAACCTGGTCATCTGAACCAACTTTGACCGCATAAATCCAACGACAACCAATAGTATATTTACCTGAAGGAGGAGGAATAATCTCCCAAGTACCACTCGTATGTAAAATAGACATCTCGTCAATCATAGCCTGTCGTCATCCTGGATAAGACGGAACTTCACCGGTAGATATATGGATAGAAGCAAAGGACAAAGAAGATACAAAAGCATAATGTGGTGATGACAGACAATGATAACTTAAACTGACATAATGGGAATTGAGATGAAGTGTTGGTCCGTATACCTTTCCGAAGTACAGTCAGTGACTAGGAGGATACAAGTTCGCAGTAGGAACAAGGTCAGGTGCAGGGCGTGAATCAGCTGGGCGCGGACGACGATGATGATAAGTCAAGAGTGGTATACCTGCGGCTGGAGATTTAGGAAGAGCAACACTAGACTCCTCAACAGTTTATATAGGTAAGACTTCTGTGGCCGAGGGTGTAGGAGGAGCTATAGTAAACTCCTCAAAGGTCGGTATAGGTAACCTCAGGTATTTCAAGGTGGTCAGAAAAGGTAAAATAAGGTCTAGACTCGAAAATGTGACGTTAGATGACATAAGGTACCTACGAATTAGGTGAGTAACAATGATATCCCTCCCGAAGACGAGAATAACTAACGAAGATACACTTGAGAGCACGGGAAGCTAACTTATCTTTCCCAGGGGCTAAGTTATGAACAAAACATGTTCTCCAAAAAACACGAGGGGTATACGGGTGACTGAGAAACAATATGGAATGCGGAATCTGATTGTGTATGAGAGATAAAGACATCTGATTAATCAAATGACAAGCTTTGAGAACTGCATCGCCCCAAAAACGCAATGAAACTGTGAGAAAGCACGGGAGAAAATATTATTGATTGATATTCTATGTTACAATAAGCCCTATTATATGTATACATAACACATAACCTACTCATATTATATAAGGGACTAGGACTAATTATATACATTCACAGAACTATTCTAACACTCCCCCTCAAGCTGGTGCATATAAATCATATGTACCGAGCTTGTTACATATGTAGTTAATACGAGGACCAGTAAGGACTTGGTGAAAATATCTGCAAGTTGATCATTCGACTTCACAAACTTTGTTGCAATATCTCCCGAGAGTATCTTTTCTCTGACAAAGTGACAGTCAATCTCAATGTGTTTAGTTCTCTCATGGAACACTGGATTTGACGCAATATGAAGAGCAGCTTGATTATCACACACAAGTCCCATCTGACTAATCTCACCAAATTTCAACTCCTTGAGCAACTGTTTGATCCAAATTAGCTCACATGTCGCCATAGCCATTGCTCGATATTCTGCTTCTGCACTAGACCGAGCAACCACATTCTGTTTCTTGCTCTTCCAAGACACCAAGTTTCCTCTTACTAAGACACAAAATCTAGACGTAGAATGTCTATCAAAAGGTGATCCTGCCCAATCAGCATCTGAGTATCCAACGATCTGCTCATGGCCTCGATCCTCAAACAATAAGCCTTTGCCTGGAGCTGTTTTATATACTGAAGAATGCGGACAACTGCATCCCAATGACTATCACAGGGAGAATCCATAAACTGACTTACAACACTCACAGGAAAGAAAATGTCAGGTCTAGTCACTGTGAGGTAATTTAATTTGCCAACCAACTGCCTATATCTTGCAGGATCGCTAAGAGTCTCCCCCTATCCTGGAAGGAGTTTAGAGTTCGGATCCATCGGAGTGTCAACAGGTCTACAACCTGTCATTCCTGTCTCCTCAAGTCTCCTCAAGAATATCTAAGGCATACTTTCGTTGTGAGATCACAATACCTGAGCTAGACTGAGCGACCTCAATACCCAAAAAATACTTTAACCTGCCCAGATCCTTAGTTTGAAAGCGCTGAAAGAGATGTTGCTTCAACTTACTAATACCATCCTGATCATTGCCAGTAATAACAATATCGTCAACATAAACGACAAGATAAATACAGAGATTTGAAGCAGAATGTCGATAAAATACAGAGTGATCAATTTCACTACGAGTCATGCCAAACTCTTGAATAACTGTGCTGAACTTATCAAACCAGGCTCGAGGAGACTGCTTTAGACCATAGAGGGACCGGCGCAACCGACATACAAGGCCACTAGACTCCCCCTGAGCAACAAAACCAGGTGGTTGCTCCATATAAACCTCATCCTCAAGGTCACCGTGAAGAAAAACATTCTTAATGTCCAACTGATAGAGAGGCCAATGACGAACAACAACCATGTATAGAAAAAGGCGGACTGATGCTATTTTAGCCATGGGAGAGGAAGTATCACTGTAATCGAGTCCAAATATCTGAGTATACCCTTTGGCAACAAGACGAGCCTTAAGTCGATCAACCTGGCCATCTGGACCAACTTTGACTGCATACACCCAACGACAACCAACAGTCGATTTACCCGAAGGAAGAGGAACAAGCTCCCAAGTACCACTCGTATGTAAAGAAGACATCTCGTCAATCATATCCTATCGCCACCCGGGATGAGACAGTGCTTCACCTGTAGACTTAGGGATGGAAACACAGGACAAAGATGACACAAATGCACAATGGGATGATGACAGACAATGGTAATTTAAACCGACATAATAGGGATTAGGATTAAGTGTGGACCGTATACCTTTTCGTAGTGCAATCGGTTGATTAAGAGGAGACAAGTCCGCAGTATTAGCAGAGTCAGGTGCATGACGTGGATCGTGGATCAGCTGGGCCTGATGCTAGGTGCGGACGACGATGATAAGTCAGGAGTGGTGGAGTTGTAGAAGGTTGAACTGGATTAGGTGGTGACACTGGAGCTATAGTTGGTGGAACTAGACTAGGTGGTGGCGCTGGACTCGGTGGTGGCACTGGAGCTATAGGTGGTGGAGCTGCAAATGGATCTATGGAGGAAGATGAATGGGAGATAGTGACTGAATCTCGAAAAGATGGAACTGGTAGCACCTCAGAAATATCTAAGTGATTAACTGGACTTGTGAAGTATGATTGAGTTTCAAAGAAGGTAACATCAGCAGACATAAGAAATCGCTGGAGGTCAGGAGAATAACATCGATATCCCTTTTGCGTTCTCGAGTAACCCAGAAATATGCACTTAAGAGTACGAGGAGCTAACTTATCTTTTCCTGGAGTAAGGTCATGAACAAACACGTACTCCCAAAGACACGGGGTGGAAGAGAGAACAAAGGTAAGTGGGGAAACAAGACAGAGAATGGAACTTAATGGAACTTGATTCTGGATAGCTGAATCAAGATGTAAGAACAGCATCCCCAAAAACGCAGCGGAACATGAGATTGTATGAGTAGGGTACGAGCAGTTTCAATAAGATGTCTATTCTTTCTTTCAGCTACCCCATTTTGTTGGGATATGTGCGGACAAGATGTTTGATGAATAATCCCATGGGCGTTCATAAACTGCTGAAATGGGGAAAACAAATACTCTAGGGCATTATCACTACGAAATGTGCGGATAGAAACCCCAAATTGATTTTGAATTTCAGCATGGAAGGTTTTAAAAATAGAAAACAACTCAGATCGATTTTTCATTAAAAATATCCAAGCGCACCTGGAATAATCATCTATGAAACTGACAAAGTAGCGGAATCCCATGGTAGAACTTACCCGACTAGGACCCCAAACATCTGAATGGACTAAAGTAAAAGGTGATTCTGCTCGATTATCAAGACGCCGCGGGAAATGGGAGCGGGTATGCTTACCGAGCTGACATGACTCACACTCTAGAGTGGACAAGTGAGATAAGCCAGGTACCATTTTTTGAAGTTTTGACAAATTGGGATGTCCGAACCGTTTATGTAATAAATCTGGTGGATCAGTAACGGACAAGTTATTGAAGGAAGACAAGATGCGAGTCCATGTGATTTGCAAGGATAAGGTAATAAAGTCCATCTGATTCACGTCCAGTACCAATGATTCGCCCTGTACTGCGTTCCTGTATAAAAACAAGGTCATCAAGAAATAAAACAGCATATTTAAGTGATTTGGCTAAGCGACTAACGACTATGAGATTGAAAGGACTACCGGGAACATAAAGAACCGAGTCTAAAGGTAAGGAAGGAAGTGGACTTGCTTGACCTATTGCAGTTGCCATGGTTTGAGACCCATTGGCCATTGTGACTGTTGGAAGAGATTGAAAATATGAAATACTAGTGAAAAGAGATTTGTTACCAGAAATATGATCAGATGCACCTGAATCAATGACCCAAGACTCAGAAGTTGAAGATTGGGAGACACAAGTCACGCTACTATCTGTTGGAACAACGGAGGCTAATTGTGAAGATGTCTGTTTATGTGCTTTGTACTGAAGGAACTCAATATAATCCGGTAAAGAAACCAATAAAATATATAGCACAATACAGGGCACACGTCAAACTATTGGCAAATGTAGGATTAAAAGGGTAGCCAGTGACGTAAAGAACGGAATCTAAATTGACAGAAGATAGGGGTAGCTTGTCCAACTCCTATTGCTTTAGTTTGGAACCAATTGATTAAAGTAACAGCGGGAAGTGACTGCTAATACACAATATTCGATAAAAGTGATTTATTACCAGATATATGATCAGAAGCGCCCGAGTCCATGACCCACGGTCCAAGAGTACTAGACCGGGAAAAACAAGCGAAAGAATTACCAGCAACAGAAATATCAGTCAGAGCAACCGAGACTATATGTGGAGATATCTACTTACTTGCTAGATATTGAAGGAACTCATTATATTCCCTTTAAGATAAAGAAAATCCATGGTTACTTGTAGACTCGATTTGAGCAACATAAGCATTTTTGGGTTGTCGACCATGTAAAGAATAACACACTTCACGAATGTGTCTAAGTTTATCACAATAAGAACACTTAGGTCGAGATCTTCCAAAGCGACCTCCTCGTCTATTCTCTTAGTTGAGATGCCCGATTTTCCACTGTCTAGTTAGCGAGAACAGAGGAGTCAAGTGTCTCATCACTAGGTGACTGGGTGCTGCAGCAACGCGAAATAATCGAGAGAATAATTCATCAACTGTAGGGACAGTCGAAATTCTGGTCAAATTCTGAATCAAGATCATTTGGAAGTCTAGCGAGTTTAAGAACTAGAAACATCTTCTGTCGTTGCTCTTGTTGCTTTTCAATACTAGCAGAAACTGGCATCAACATCTCAAATTCTTCCATGAGCACTTGTCCCAAATAAGTAGACTTATCCAATAACTGTTTCTTTAAGCTTATCATTCGTGATATCAATCATAGATATGAGATATGTCATTACGTTAGTGTTTAAAGTACGAGCCTTTTCCCAAACTAAATGACATGCCTGGAATGGGCGAAACAAAGACATCAACTTGGAATCAATAGATCGCCACAAGATACTACATACTTGTGCATCAATCTTTTTCCATTGTGCTTTGGCCTTTTCATCTGCCTCACTAGCCTTTTTAGTTTAGTGATCTTAAACACCTTGACCCTTGCACCACAGTTCAACAGAGGAAGCCCGAGCTAAATAGTTTGAACTTCCCATTAAGGGCTCTGAAGTAATTATGAAGCTTGAATTTCCAGAACCTGTGTTTCTAGAACCAAATATATCAAATCCCAAAGACATCGTTGGATTGGAGAGAGGTCTAGAAATAAATAATTAAAATAGTCAAACGTATCTCGCTGAAACAGGGAATGGAACATTATTTCTGCCGGAAAAACACTGTTTCTGCGGAAAAAATCAGTGTAGCTGCCAGAAAATTTGAAAGTGATCGGATAAAAAGAAAATATTATGGGTAGGCTCGAAATTACTAGGCTATCAAACTGTCTGAATTTTTTTATTTTCAATATCTAGCCGGAACAGGCCTCACGCGCCGGCGCGTGGGACAGACGCGCCGCAAGAAACAGATCTTCGGCAGGCGCGTGGGAGGGTCTTTGCTAGGGGTGTATATGCGTTAGGTTGGTTTGAATTTTCTAATTACGAAACCAAACCAATTGTATCGTGTTATTAAATCTAAATACCAAAACCAAACCAATAAAAGTTTAGTTTAATTTCGGTTTTTCTCTGGTTTTTCGGGTTTTTCGATTTTTTTTTCCATAAAGTCTTCATAGCACAAAACGTAAAATTTGTGCTCCAAATATTTCTTTAATCCTAGTAAGACAGAACTATATAAGGTGTTTTTCAATAAAATAACATAAATATGAGATGAGTCATGACATTGTACTAAAATATTCAACAATAAAGATAATAAAATCGCATAAAATAAATATTATTAATAAGTCATAGTGAAAACAAATATAATTTAAAATTATGACTAATAAGTACTATTATTTACATGACTAACCACTAAAAGAAAAAATAAGTTATACATTTTATCTAAATCATGGAAAGCTAAAAAATAGATATCCAACACTATTTTCATTCATAGTACAATTGAATTGAATGTCTTTTATTAGCATTAATATAGATTTGATTTTGGTTTAGGATTTATTTGAGTTACTAACATTTATGGACTATAAAACTTATTGGAGCATCAAAAAATTATAAGCTCAAGCTTGACATAATACGTTAAAAAATAAAACTATGAAAAAGCTTAAAAAATATTTACAAACTACACTACCATAAATATTTTTATGTATTAAATATATTTTAAACTTCTATACATATAATGTCGGATTGGTTTGGTTTCCGTTCGACTTTTTTTAGTTAAAACCAAACCAAATATGGTCGGGTTTTTTTTTTCAACACCAAAACAAATCAAACCAAACCATAGTCGGTTTTTTGTTTCGTTTGACTCGGATTATCGGGTTGGTGCGGTTTGTCGGTTTCATTTGTACACCCCTAGTCTTTGCCGGAGAATTGCACAACACCAAGGTCGCCCTAGAAAGATTGCTGGAATTGAAGCACAGGAAAAAATTTTATTGACCTATTAACAATTATACAATGAGCCCTATATATAATACATCTACTCCTACTACATATGGGACTAGGACTAATTACACACATGCATATTCTAACAACTATCAATGCAATAGCTGAATTCTTCACTAATAAGCAATAACTTCATCAGTGAATCAATACTAACTTGAAGGCGAATAAATAGAGTATATCATCTTGCAAGAAATGTTCGTTATGTTAAAAGTTGAGAGGAAACAAGAGATACAATATAAATGATGCTAACTTTTGATTCTTTTGATTGACCAAAAAAAATAATCTTGTTTCTTTTGTTGTTTGGTTTAGTAGCATGTCATTAATGGATCTAATGTTTAGAAATTGTTGTATCGGAACAGGCTAAATTGTCTGCTACAGGAGATGAAGCTTGGAAGGAAAGGGAAGCAGCAGTATTAGCTCTTGGTGCCATAGGTGAAGGCTGCATAAATGGACTCTTTCCTCATTTGTCAGAGGTAATCCTATCACTTGCCAGCTCCTTCATATCGATTGGCCATGTTTGAAGGAGTCTCTCTTTGGAATTCATGAACACTTATTGTTTTGCAAATGAGCCACCCCCTTATGTCATTCTTTGCCAATTTGACTTTGATTGAGAATCCTGGTTTATTTATGGGAAGTGATTTAACTCCATGGATGCCACCAAATGACATGTTGGGGCATGTCGACATATTTGAAATATCTTCTCTTCGGGAAGAAAATAACTTCTTTTTTCCCCCTAATGCAGATTGTTACGTTTCTCATCCCGCTTTTAGACGACAAGTTTCCTTTAATACGAAGCATCTCTTGTTGGACTCTATCACGCTTCAGCAAATATATTGTTCAGGTTGGTCATCACTGCCCTATTTATCTTCAATATGTTTATCGTAATTGTGAGTATACTAGCCCTTGGTAGAATTTATACCATTCTCATGCCAACCCTTACTGGAACAAATTTGTTAAGATGCTGGGTTATTTTCTCTATTCGGGATATAGTAGTGTTAACCACAAGATATGGTGTCCTTGAGCAATCAAGGTTTGGCAGATAGTGATGCCATTCTATAAGATGGGAAAGAGTTGTGGCCTTGTGCCGACAATTTTTGGAGGATGCAGGAGATGCTGCTTATGTCGCTGAGATACATCAATAGTGGTGCAATTACTGGTTCTTGGTCTTAATGTTACTACTGTGGTGATTCCTCTATGAATTGGTCAAATATGGTCATTGCATGCTTGTCTAACATGGTGGTCCTGAATCAATTGTTAAATTAAGTTCCTAAATTAGCTACAAATTAAAAGTAGCTGGTTTCTTAATTCTCGTTTCTTTCCGTAATTATCAAATAGTGATGTACATTTCCATTTGTTGTGGTATCAACTTGGCGAATTGCTTCTCAAACAAAACAATGACTTGGTGAATTGCTTCTCATTTCTCAAACAAAATGATGACTTGGTGAATTGCTTAAAAAATAAAAATAAAATAAACATAAAAAATAAAAAATAAAAGAGAAAAAAAAGAAAGAAGAAATATTGACTTGGTCAATTTGGCTTGCACCACTTACCCATCTTGTCTGACTATCATAAGTTTAAGTGGCTATTTGAGTTTTTTCTTTCAGTATACTTTTTTGGTAACTAAACATTCTTCCAAAATGATTTCGTTGTCATTAGGTAATGTTCCAATTTTTCCGCCTATTAATTTACTTTCTTTCAGGTGACAGATCATCAAGAAGGACGTGAACAATTCAACAAAATTCTAATGGGTATTTTGCGAAGAGTATTGGATGATAATAAACGAGTGCAAGAGGCTGCCTGTTCAGCTTTTGCTACCCTTGAAGAGGTATTAAAGCTAAAGCTGTTTATAGCTTAATGTTTTCTTAAAATTTAGGCCAAATACATAGGAGCCCCTTAAAGTTGCACAATTTTCATTTAGACACCTTAACTAGGACTTGTTCCGAGACACTCCGACATGCTCTAAAGTGTGCCAAATATTGTTATGGCAAAATAAGGGCTTGTTCCGGTTATGATGGGGCTGCATCAAGGGTCGGCACTCAGCCCTTTTTTGTTTGCCCTGGCGATGGACGTACTGACGCGCCACATTCAAGGGGAGGTGCCGTGGTGCATGCTATTTGCAGAGGATGTTGTATTGATTGACGAGACGCGAGGCGGTGTGAACGCGTAGTTAGAGGTATGATGGCAGACCCTGGAGTCTAAAGGTTTCAAGTTAAGCAGGACCAAGATAGAATACTTGGAGTGTAAGTTCAGTGGGGAGACTCAAGGAAGGGAAGGGGAGGTGAGGCTGAACTCGCAGGTCATCCCTAGGAGAGGAAGTTTTAAGTACCCTGGGTCTATTACTCAGGAGGATAGGGAGATTGATGAAGATGTCACACATCGTATTGGAGCGGGATGGATGAAATGGAGACTCGCTTCGGTGTTTTGTGTGACAGGAAGGTGCCACCAAAACTTAAAGGTAAGTTCTACAAAGTGGTGGTCAGACAGACAATGTTATATGGGGTTGAGTGTTGGCCAGTCAAGATCGTTCATGTCTAGAATATGAAGGTAGCAGAGATGCGAATGTTGAGATGGATGTGCGGGTACACCAGGTTAGATAGGATTAGAAATGACGTTATTTGCGACAAGGTGAGTGTGTCCCCTATTGAGGACAAGATGCGGGAAGCGCGGCTTAGGTGGTTTGGTCATGTGAGGAGGAGGAGGAGAACAAACGCCCCGGTGAGGAGGTGTGAGAGGTTGACAATGGAGGGCCTACGGAGAGATAGAGGTAGTCCAAAGAAGAGGTGGGGAGAGGTGATTAGACAAGACATGACGCAACTTCAGCTGACCGAGGACATAACCCTTGATAGGAAGATATGGAGGTCGAGGATTAGGGTAGTAGAGTTGGTAGTCTAGAGTGTTCATAACAGTAGTATTGGCACGCAATCTCGCTTTATGTTGGTAGTAGGTTTTTATGTTGTCTATATTTTCATTAATGTGGTGCTTATGCTTTCCTGAGCCGAGGTCTATTGGAAACAACCTCTCTATCATCACAACAGTGTTTTTGAGAGCGAGAAGTGCAAAAAAGCGGCAGGGGCTCGCCTCGCTTCGCTTTGCGGCAGGGGCTCGCCTCGCTTCGCTTCAAAAGCGAAGCGCACGCTTCATTGAAGTGAAGCGCAATTCTTAAAAAACATAATGTAAACCATAGGACAAGCAAAATCACNTCTACTTATTTAGTATTTTAGCCTTTATTAATTAATTTGTATGTGTATTTCACTTTATAAAGTTAATTATTGTATATATATTATATTTCAGTTTATTTGATTAGTATTTTAGCCTTTATTTATTAATTTTTATGTGTATTTCAGTTTGTAAAGTTAATCTTAATTTTTTTTTAAACTGGTAACTTTGTCAAGTTAATCTTATATATATATATATATATATATATATAAGATTAACTTGACAAAGTTACCAGTTTAAAAAAAAAATAAGATTAACTTTACAAACTGAAATACACATAAAAATTAATAAATAAAGGCTAAAATACTAATCAAATAAACTGAAATATAATATATATACAATAATTAACTTTATAAAGTGAAATACACATACAAATTAATTAATAAAGGCTAAAATACTAAATAAGTAGAGAAAAAGGAGAAAACAAATTCCGCACCTGCCCTAGCTATGAGCAGGTGCCTCTGGACGGGAACAAGATGAAGAAAGAAGAAAGAAAAAAATGAGAAGAAGAAAGGAAGAAAGAAGAAAGAAGAAAAATTACCTGGAGCTTCTTTGTTGAAGTCTTGAACCCTAGCATCATTTGATTTTGAGTGAAATGGTCTTTACTTTGGGTCTGTTTTGTATAATAAAAAAATAGACCCAAACTTTAAAAAAAAAAAAATTGACCCAAATTTTTTTTTCCTTAAAATTGACCCCTCCACCACAAAAGCGAGCGCTTTGTCGCTTCACGCTTCACGCTTCTTCTATTGAAGTGAGCGCTTCGTGTGGTCGCCTCGCCTCAGGCATGGAAACGCGACAAGGTTTCCCGTCGCTTCTCGCTTAAGCGATCGCTTCGTCGCTTTTCAAAACACTGCCTCACAACATAGGGGTAAGGTCTGGGTATGTTGTTGTTGTACCCTTTTTTCCAAACAATTTTTTCGGTTCTTTTCTTTCTCCTTCATCTTCGCAACCACCACCTGAGAGCTGGGCTCGTGTTTTTTGCGGACAAAAGAGTAGTAAGGGTTAAAGTTTCTGACCTCAATCAAGCAATTTCAACAGCAACTAGACATTAACCTAGTTGGGTTAAGGGTTCAGAAAACAAACACAACCAACTCAAGAAAATATAAAGAAACCCAGTAAGAAAAACACTGAATTCCACTTACTCAAAAATCAAAATCGAGTCATCACCTCAAAATCAAGCAATTTAACAAAAAAAAAATAAAAATAAGTGAGACCAGAAATCAAAGTTTATCCGGGAAGCAATTTCTTCAGCCCAGCAAATTGTTAGCACTGCTTATGTGAAGATTTCTTGGGGTTACAAAACTTTCCGGTCTTCTTTATAGAGTTCTTCCATTTGGGTCCTGGAACAAGTTCAGAAAACTCCTTCAATTCCTTCATTTTTTTTCACCAGTCATGATTCTTTCTTTATCACCAATTTCTTACAGCAAAAGAATTTGCTTCACTTTCTTGTGTTTGACTCCACTAAGAACAGAGAAATAAGGTCTTTTACCCTAGTGACTATTATGATGGAGAATAAATTGCTGAAGAAAGTTTCATCGTCGGAATCCTAGTCATTAATAAAGTGGGGGCTTTTCATTGAAATGGATGATTTTTAGTTTTAATCCAAGTTGGTATTACATGGAATTAAAAAAGACACGTGGTAGATTTTTATTTGTTTGCTTTTACACATCGAAAGCATTCGTTAACGTGCACCTGAGTAATTTTTGGGACTTATTTGTGTTTAATCAGAACACTTTGGAACATGCTGAAGTTTCTAATAGGAACAAGCCCTAGTTAAGGTGCCTAAATGAAAATTCGCGGCAACATTAAGGGGCCCATATGCATTTGACCTAAAATTTATGCCATAATAATGTTTTGATGATTGCAGGAGGCTGCGGAAGAGTTGGCACCATGCTTGGATATCATTTTGCAACACCTGATGTGTGCATTTAAAAAATACCAGGTGCTTATGTCCTCTCTCATTATGACTAAATTGTCATTTCAGTCTCCAGATAGTGTCTGACATCTTTGTGGTGTTCATAGAGACGGAACCTTAGAATTGTTTATGATGCCATTGGAACATTGGCGGATGCTGTTGGAGAGGAACTAAATCAGGTATAACTAATATGTTACCTCGTGTTTGTGTTTTCTTACCTTTTGAAATGTTGGTGGTTCTCTTGTTTCATGATCGCAAGTTCTTCTCCGTAAAGCTTTTGCATACAGAAATTTGGTAGGATTGTGATAGTTTATTGTTCCTTATTAATTGTTCATTCGGTGGTAATTACAGCCCAGGTACCTTGAGATTTTAATGCCCCCATTAATTGAAAAGTGGCAGCAACTTCCAAATTCAGACAAAGATCTCTTTCCACTGCTGGAATGTTTTACCTCGATAGCTCAGGTAGTTGTTACTGCTTATGGACATTTAACTTTATCAAGTCAATGTAGTACATTTTATGGTCAATTTCTCCTTGTGAGCTGATATATCAGTGATAGGTAATATAAAACCATCTAGTTTGTGTTCTCCCACACTTGATAGGAATCACAGTGGACATGAAATTTGGGGTAATTACCCCAGGAGAATCAGAGATTCAGGAAAATGAAGTTCGAGACACAACTTGTTTATGTGACTTGTGTATAATGTGCAAATTACATGAGTATTTTCCTCTGGTATAATCTTTAAGAATTTTTTTTAATTTTTTTTTTTTTGTTTTTTTTACCGCAATCCTTGGCTTAAAGCTAGAACACCCATGGTGGGTGGCTCGGTTGCACAAGGGCAGAGTGGTGATTCAATTGGCAATGCTAACCCACCCATGGTGGGTAGCTCGATCACCAAGGGCAGTCTTCGTGTTAATCTTTGATTTTAAAGCCAGCGCAACCCAAATGGCAGTTTGAAACTCCCATGGTGGGTGGCTTAATACAACCGAAGTGGTAATCTTTAAGAAAGTTATGCTCTCCATTTAACAGTTTTTCCATTGTTTGAAGTTTGAACTATATGGCTGCTTGTTGCCCTTACATTATATGAATCCATGGTTTGATTTTTTCCATGCAGATTTAGATGGATATTTAAATTTAAGAGTTTGGTTTATGGAACTTATGATTTTCTGGTTTGTGCCTGAGTTGCTACTTCTGGGATATGTTGAATTGAGGCATTTGGATTTAGAAACATTGTTCCCGTGGAGTACTACCTGTCTGATCTGTGTTTTGAGTATTCCTGTGGGATAGTTGAGTTTGAGACATTAGGTTCATTCAAGGGCTCTTTGAGCATCAAGAGAACACACTGCTGTAAATACTGTATTTGCCAACATATAGGACATTAATTCTCGTGGCGTGACGGGATTACACAACTGCCACTCTTGGATACGTAGCATGCATTTGGTCTTGATGCTCCTGCTGCTTTTGTCTCTTGGAGATTAATATTTGGTGGATTAGCTGTTATGATGCTTTCCTTTCACAAGTTTCAACCTGATAGAAGTTGTTTAATATGTTCCTTTTTTAGGGTAATTTTTTTAATTGTAAGTCATTGAATAGTGAAGTATGGTAGGTCATTGATAGTGAATCTACTATGTCTCTGAGTCACATTTGCCTCTTAAGCTGCGGAGAATTATTAGAAGCATTTCTTTAAGTCTTATCTTCCTTTCATCCTATGTATGCTTCAGAGTGGCCTTTAGTATTTTATTGTTTGGGTGTTTCAGATACTTCACCAGTGTAGAAAGAAGAAAGTGGAACATTACTTAAAGAATCTAGCTGATATAGTTTGAATACATTTTAAAGCTAATTCTGTGCCTAGGTGGTAGGATGTTCATCAATCTAATGACTTGAATAAGGTAATATAGGTATACATTATAATCGCCAGAAATCTATACTTCTCTGTGTTCAGCAATAGTTAAGTGCTGAATACTAACCAGACTTGCTAAATTTCAAACAGTGAATTTGCTTTAATTTATTATGTGAGTAGCACTGAATGTAGCTTTGTCAGATTCTTTTTAAAAAGTATTGATAGAAGTAATCTGCTATGGAATGCTATGGTATGGATAATACATTTTTCTTCTTTCAGGCTTTGGGTACTGGATTTGCACCATTTGCTCAGCCCGTTTTTCTGAGGTGCATAACCATCATTCAGTCACAACAATTGGCAAAGGTTTTTCTTGATATGATGTCTTAGTTGCTTCTTGAGGCTCTGTTTCTTTTTTTTATTTTTTATTATTATTTTTTTAATCCCGTGATAACCATTAGCCATTGCTTCATAGCAAAGACAAGTTTCTTAGCACTAACGCTGAGTTGCTGTTAGAATTGTTTCTTTTTAATGGTCCAATTCACGGAGCCTCTCCTGCATGCATGAAAACATGGACAAAGACGCACTGGGAGGGGGGAGGGAGTATTGTAACTGTGATCTCCATCTTCTCGTGTTTGTTTCTCTTACTCTCTGGATTTTCCAAGTTTTCCTGGAACTTCGTCGTTCTCTTCGGAGTTCTGTGTTTGGCTTAGGATTGAACGTTTGTTGCATTAATGGTTGGGTTTAGCCTTTCTTTTCAAGGCGGAGGGTAGCCATGCTTCTTTCAACTGTTGCATATGTTTGATAATCAATTTGCTTATATTTTGTTTTATGAGATATTCTCTCTTCACTTTTTAAATTCCACTTGCAGGTTGATCCTGTTTCAGCTGGTTTTCAATATGATAGAGAATTCATTGTTTGTTCTTTGGACCTGCTCTCTGGACTTGCTGAAGGTCTTGGTAGTAGTATAGAAAGCCTGGTAATTCCTTTTCCTTCTAAACTGACTATAGATGTCTTTCTGTGTGTTTCATTGTTGCTGGTTGTTATCACAAATTATTGGAGGTGAGAGGAAGGGACTCTAAAGTTCACAAAGAGGGTTTACGCCTTTGAGTTTGAAGTTGCTTTGTTATTTACGCAAGATTATTATTTGATAAACTGAGGTGTATCTGGTGTAGTGCTATTTTGATTAATGTGTACGTTTGGGAAAAAATATATCAGGGTATTTTTTAATGAACATCTCTTTTGATGCCAACTCTGATTAAGCATTTGATGCTATCCTCTTTCCGTTCATAATACATGCCAATGTTGATCTTTGACACTTCTGTACTGTCAGCATTTAGATAATAAGCGGCCTGTACATTTTAACATTATGCTCAATGAGGAATAACTTTGCAGGTTTCACAAAGTAATTTAAGGGATTTGCTTCTGCAATGTTGCTTTAATGATGCTCCAGATGTTCGGCAGAGTGCCTTTGCATTGCTTGGTGACCTTACAAAGGTAAGTTGTTGTAATTTACCAATACCAATTATAGGGTGGTTACGTTGAATTTCAATGACAAGTCGACTGCTTTGGAAATGCAGTCTTTTATTTTAATTCACTGCTGTCTTTGGTGATTGCAAGTAGGTTTGTCCTGTTCATTTACATCCTCGTTTGGCCGAATTTCTTGATGCTGCTGCTAAGCAACTGGTGTGTGTAATATTTATGTTGATCTTTAATTAGCTCTCAACATTTCAATTTCTTGTATTTTATCTATGGTATGCTTGTACAGAACACTTCCAAGCCAGTTGAGAAGGAAACAATTTCTGTGGTCAACAATGCATGTTGGGCAATTGGAGAATTAGCTATCAAGGTACGTTTCGGCAAATTGCATTGCTTCCTAATGTCATATGACCTAGATAAGCTTAAGTTATGAATGTAAATAGAATGTGAGTTATACTTGAAGACAAGAGAATGTTATCTGTTTGAGTTCTTGAAAATTTTGGGATGCCAATGGGGTAGCGTGAAGCCTTAGTGGGGCGAGGTGGGACCGGAAAGG
>ML376403.1:20180-53117 GCA_005239525.1 Nicotiana knightiana | reverse complement strand
GGGGGGGTGGGAGGGGGATCAGTAGTTGAATTCTTTGTTAGTCGTTTGCGTGCAGTGGAAAGATTGCTTCCATACAAAGATATCTAATGCATTATTCTGGGATTGGTCAGATGCTCAAGAATGGTGCTTGGGAACAGTGCATGTCTGCCTTGGAGCCCTCTGTGAAGGGCAAGCTGTTGAAGTATCAAGTATAAAAGTATAATGTATTCAATGCTAGAGCTCATCTCTCCTCTGTTGCTTCAGAGCCATGCATCTCTCCGATTTATATTGGTGCCAGTTTACCAATGTCTGATTGTTGTTGAACAATGCATGTTGGAGCAAGCACAAGTTTGCAGTTGACTTTTCATCCTGGAGAAACATGCTCTTTGAAGGTTGAAGCTTGCTATACTTCTCCAAATTTGCGGTGAGCTGGTTTGTCTGCATAACCGTTGTTTGGAGGAGCAGAGAAGCAAAGGTTTGAGACATCTACTGCACAGTTTGCTTTATGACATCCATATTTTAGTTTTTCTGTCTGGGTCCTGAAAAGGCATGATGGCATTTGTCTTGGGTAGTTAGGTTTCACCATTTGCTTCTTGGGTCGCAGAAGTAATTATTCCTCATTTTAAAGTTTTCTTGGTAAGGTTCCATTGGGTTGGATTAATTCAGCACCCACGACAGCTAGGTGTCATAATTTAATGATCTACCTTTTCTTTTAGGAGGTTACGAATTGATGGTCTGTTAGGAGGGAATGAGATATTGTTTAGTTAGATGGGTGATGAGAGAGCAGTAATAGTAATTGTACCTTAGTAGTTCATTGGATAGAGGGGTTCGAATTGTGTCTATTCAAAAAGGTAAAATGTGCATCTTTTTATCCTGCCATAATTTGTGTCACCGTTTATAGTAATTGAAATTTTGACAGTCAGAGTTGTGACGTGATGCCTAAAGTGTATGTTGTATGGAGAATGCTGTATCATAATTCTGAGTGTAAATTTCCATTTGTACTTTTGTCCAGCAGTAGTTTCTGCACAAAAAAAAAAAAAGGAAAGAGATTCATCGGGTTCAAAAAGGAAGTAATTTCTTTTCTTGAAGTATGTTTGACATTCTTTCTTTTATGATCAGCTTTCATGGGGCAGTACATTAAGAATTTCCATGGTTATTAGATTTAGCCAATACCCGGGGAATTATTGGCTGTGGTACAAATGTATGTTGATTTTGTTTTCATTTGAATGTTTCGGTGAAATACGTGTCTGATGTGCTCGCTGATGGTAATGGCCAATATTCACATAGTTAACAATGTTTATTAACATTTGGTATATAAATCTAAGAGTGATGCAATGCAGTAGATTCAGTTTCTGCACCGTAGGTTCTTTTGAACTACCTGAGACTCTTTTTTCTTGAATAGAAAAGTCGCACTTTATTACTCCAGCCAAACTGCAGAGCAACATAGCGAGTGGCAACGTTGTTTGTTAAATGGATTTTATTATCATGAAATGTACTTCCTCTTATCCAAAATAAGTGATTTTTTGGCTGTTTTCATATAGATTAAGAAATTTACCTTTTAATATTAATTAGCAATGAAATTGACCATATTAACATTTACTATCTCATATAAACACTTCTAACACATACTCCAACGTTATTTACTCCTAGGATAATGTAGGAAAAAAATAATTAATTCATTCTTGAAATCTGAAAATATCACTTATTTTGGATCACAAAAAAGGCCAAAAAATCACTTATTGTATACCGGAGGGAGTAGTAATTTATTCTTTCTTTACACAATTAGAAGGAATCATTTATTTTTGCATCTGAGTTCCTACTGCTGAAACACTGTAATTGGGGTGCACATCCTTGCATAGCTGGAACCTGCAGTATTTACCAGTTCTTGCAATTGTTTTGTAAGCTGAATCCCATCATGCAATTTCTCACAGGTCAGTGTGTCCAAGTTGCCCCTAATGACAAGTTTTTTTTCACCAAGCTCAGGCTCTTTCACAAATTGAGATATACAATAGGCAACTGCATGTCGCAAAGAACTAAGAATAGCTTGTACTCTTCTTACGTGGGTCAAAAACCATAGAAGACAACGTTGGGTGATAGTAATTGTGTTTGTCTGTCTTTTCAGAGTTCTAAAGTTGGAAACCTTGTGACTCTTTAGATCCCTGATGTAAAGGTGATTCCTGTGGATCAATGAGAGTGCAAGTGTAACAACAGCAAGAAACGAGAGAAAGACACGAGTTCACACGACTAAACAGTACACTTGTCCTTCTAAAGACCAATTTTCTCTCTGCGCATGGACCCCACTTCCACTGCACATAAAAACATCATTCTACCTCATTTCTTCCATTTCCTTGGCTTTTCAGTAGCAAAATTACCCTTCTCCTTCAGTTCAGCAATACAGAATAAGTACCCCTCTTCGGTACACAAAGCTAGCTAGCTGGTACTTTTTTTTAGTAGTCCTTTGGGAATATGGAAACTAGTTTAATAAAGTCATTCTCTGATTTTCAATGCCATAATAAGGCGAGCGTGCAATTCGAATTCTCTGACATAGAGATGGATACTCTTCAATCACTGGCCTACATCAGCCTTAAAGACATCATGCCAGAATCACCGCCGTCGATTATATCACCAATGATTAATCGCAAGGAAAGCTGGAGAGAGATTCCGATGAAGGACCCTCTCTTACAGCAGGCTGCGTGGGCATACCTACAGCCTATCGGAATTCCGGAGGCTGACCGCAGTTTGTTGAACAAGGTCAAAGACAAGTGCTTTTGGTTGTTTGGCTGCCTCAGCGGCGCCCTTGTCGTGATTTTCAGGAGCTGGTTTTCTATGGCTGGAAAGAAGAAAAAGTTAAAAACTTGACTTATAATTATAGAGTTTTTATTACCTACGATTTTCGCGAAAGCTGCCATTCTTGATGTTTGATAAGGATGCTCTTTCATGCTTCATGTACATAAAATTTCTTTAAAATGTTTGTATTCTCCTAATATTAGCAATGACTTTGAATGGAATAACATTATCAACTACTTGTTCGGGTCTTAGGCATATTAATTTGTTTTCATGATTAGTTCCGAGGGAGTGAATGGTTTGGAGATGTGTATTTATATAGGAAAATTGTACTCCTTTCTTTTCTCTTAAGAAAGAAAGATGAGGTTATTACTATTCAGACAAGAGACAGTTCGCAGCTTTTAAATTTCGTGATTTGCAACTTCGTTGTGCAAACGAAGCATGAGCTAGCTCAAAATTTGTATAGAGGGTTGAGAGGTCGGCTTTTTTTGTTCCGAGCATCGGTTAGAACAGTGGCGGAGCAAGAATTTTAACTAAGAGGAGTCAAAATATAAACAAGGAAGCATACGAAAAAATCAACGGAGATCAATGTATAGTATATACATATAAAATTAATAATTTAATATATTTATACAATATAATGTTTTGATAAAGGGGTGTCAATTGACTCCCCTTGCCTGTCTGTTAGTTATACTCCTTTCAGCCCATTTTAACTGTCACTTTAGCTCAAAAAAGTTATCTCAAATATACTTGATATTTAAAACGTAGTAGTTCTTTTTTAATACTTGTTCAATTTCCAAAAAACATTAATAGGTATTTATTATTTTGTTAATGGGTATAATAAAAGCTAAATCGACAGCTAAAATAGAACGGAGACAGTATGTACTAATTTAGTCTTGGAACTCTCGATGGACGTGCTCACCTAGGAATGTATTAAAATGCTTCATCTGGTGTTAAATGAATAAAAGATCCAAAATTGAAATAAAATGGATTCGAGTAGAATAGAATGAATATAATTAATTAATTCAATGAACTCATCTCAACTAGCTAAGGTTGCTGCATAAGTGATGAATTGCTTGATATGAAATTATGACTCATTGTAATTTCATGTAGTTTTTAAAATATAAGTTTTATTTTATAAAATTTAAAGATCAATGTGTAAATACACATTAAATTCATACGACGGCCGCACTTTTTAAATTATATATATGGTCAGACGGAATAGTTATATTCTATTTTTAAAATATTAGTACGCTTTTTCCTGGTTTACACTTAATCATCGTGTTTACACTTGAGGGTGGAAGATGCTGCGATAGCTAGCCATGTGTAATGTGTTATCGTTTGGTTTAAAAGGTCTAATGCAGAGAAACACACGGAAAATGTAACTATTGTCGGTAGCTTCTAGTTTTTTCTTCTTGACATCATCAAGTATGCTGTTTTGTTACTTTAATTAATTAATGTGGTAAGGATATTACAGAGAGCGACAGTATGTTTATGTTATTATATTACTATCGATTTCGTGACATTTGCTAATGTCTATTTCTTGTTTGATAATAATTATTTTGGTCTAATGGACAAAAGAATGTTACACATAATAATAATTATTTGACAAAGTTTTTTTGAAAAAAAAAAAGTATTTTTGGAAAGAAGTAAAAAAAAGTAGCTTCTTTCAAAAGCGGAAGCAGAAGCCGTTTTGACTTTTCTTCTTACCAAAAATATCTTTAACAAAATATAATATATACCAAAATAACCATTAGACCTAATACTTAGGATATTAATGTATAAATATTTTTTATTATTTTTAGGATAACTTTCTAATATATAGTGACTTTAGGGATGAATGTTTTTATATTTGTTGAATAATTTTTAATATATTTAATTATATTAAAATAATTAAGTACTTTTAAATTTTATTTTTATATTTTACTTAAATAAAGAAAAGATTTAATTATTGCATATAATAACAAATTTTTGAGATTATTTATTTACGTATAATATCAACTATTAAGTAAATCTATTCATGTCCTTATTCGTAACTTGTACTTAAAAGCAAAGTTTGGTCAAACATAAATTATTGCTCAAAAGTACTTTTCAGAGCGATTATCCAAACACAAACTGTTTCTCTACAAAAGTATTTTTTTCAAAAGCACTTCTAAAAATAAGCTGATCTCCAGCTTGGCCAAACATGCTATTACTTTACAACATAAAATTTACTTTTTTTGCATTAATTTAGAAGACACATTTCACTTATCGAGAGTCAATTTCACTAAACTTTAAATTTAAATTATATTAGTTTAACTCAGTATTTAAAAGTTAAAAATTAAATATTCAAAACTATACGAAAAGTACTATAAGTTGTAATTTATTCTCATGTTAATATGATAGCAAATAAATTTTTAACATGTTGGTCAAATTTTACATGGTTTGACTGTCGATAAGTGAAATTGCTATCTAAATAGAAATGGAGGGAGTAAAAGTAAACCATAAAATTAAAGTCATAGTCCGTTGATGAAAGTTAGAGAGTCCGAAATCAATGTGTGATTTTTTTGGACTCAAAGCAAAAAATTAGGTGGAAAAAACAACTTGTGACCAATTAATGTATAGCGCATGGATTGCATGCGCTATACTACTTAATTGACTGACCCACAATAATTGGTGGATATAGCACATAACTTTACTGCGCTATACATATAGCACGTTTAATTAATGCGCTATATCCTCCAATTATTATATCCACCGCACAACTTTTTTGCTTATTAAAGGAGCTTCATTCTTTCTTCAAAAATCCATTCCGAAAAATTCAGTCTTCTGCATCTTTTTTATTTTCCTTTACTCATTCCAAAATATTTGTTTACTTAACTTTTTCTGCATTTTGCCATAATTTTTGAAGAGCGAAAAATTAGGATTGCATTATATTGGNGGGGGCGAGGTGGAGGGAGAGGCTGAGGTTGTCGTGGGGACAACTCAGTATACTATAGTTATTCTCCACAGTGTATTGTTAAGTTGCCACTTACATTGGAGTAAAATAGATTGATATCGTTGATATGTAAAAGAATGAATGTGAATAAACATTCAGTTAATATTAAAGTAACCGGAAGATATCCATATTCTCTTACTCCACAAAGGGTTGCTTATTATGCTGAGTTTGACATCGAAGACGATGAAATTCTGAAAGATTTTTTGAGGAATCCGGATGAACACCGAGAACTTCTTGTGATAAAAATGCTGGAAATGTACGTCAAGTCTGAAGACGTTCGCAATATTGAGGTTCCGCAAAATAAGGATAACCCTCAATTATCGAGTGGTATTCTTGGAGCAGTTTCATTCGAACAGGTTCCGTTTGAAAGAGTTTGGCCAGATCTAAACTTATCTCCACAGGCGAATGAGGAGCGAGGACATAATTTCTCTCTAAGTATACATAATTCACACGCTGAGTGGTAAATTTTAATTTTCCTTTGTCTTAGTATGTTCTTTTTATGCATCATATTCGTACTAACACTAATCTATTCCAAAAGGGGTACCGGCCGGATATGAATTTTACAAGTCATGAACCAACCAACAGTTAGAATATGCCCAATTTCGGTGTTTTTGATCATGGTGGTCCATCCGGAGTCATCAACAACTCGATAATGTGCATCATGGGATATCAATAGATTATGAATTGTAAGTTCAGATATAAAGTTAATATATAGTGTTGGGATGAATTTGAAAAACTCATTATTTTATTAGTTATGCAGTGAAAACGAGCAACTTAATAGTCATGTCCTTACTCAGTTGCCCGAAAATGATATATTTAATCAGGGTCTGATAATTGCGCAAAGTCAGGAAGATGATAGTGATTATGGCAACAATGCTGATGAGTCTGGAGATGATACACCCTTCCTTGATGAGGGCGACGATGATGAGGAAACGCGCTTTACTGATGAGAATGAGAATAAGAATGAGCAACCTGATTTGTCGAGGGAGCATGATGCCACCACCGAGCATGATCCATATATGCAGACTCCACCTCTCGTTAGACCCAGAGTGTACGAGTCCCATGTGCTTTTTCATTCAAGGGCGATTCCCTACCTTGATCAGTTGCTCAGTATGCCACATGTGAATGCCCTCACAATGGATCTTGATGACATACCGACAGCAATGTGGGATGAATCTAGACCAAAGGTGCTGTAAAAGAATATGCTTTTTGCTGATAAAGCGCGCCTTAGCAGGGCGGTGCGAATGTACAACACAAAAAAGTGTCGTGAGATCGAGGTTCATGAGTCATCTCTGGAAGTATATAAGGTTATTGGTCGTAGATGGTTTCAAGGTTGTAGATGGATGATGCATGAGAGAAAGTTCAAAATAAATATGTGGATTATGGAGAAATACATTGGCACCCACACTTGTGATATGGACACATTCAGTGGGAATCATTTTAACTTGAATGTTGACTTGATTTCTCTTGTCTTGATTCCACATATTGAATCATTAATAAGGTACAAGATTAAAGAGTGTATAAAATATGTGCACCAGGTATACGGCTGTATCATTACCAAAAGAAAGGTATTTCTCGGGCGTAAACGTGCATTTGAGATTGTTTATGGTAACTGGGATAAGTCATTTGCCGCTCTTCCCAGGTACATGGCTGCTTTGCAACACTTTAACCCCGGGACTGTTGTTGAATGAAAACTTGAGCATAGTACGGGAATACCAGAATTCATATTCAGATATGTGTTCTGGGCATTTAAACCAGCCATTGATGAT
Organism: Nicotiana knightiana; assembly: GCA_005239525.1. Lineage (NCBI taxonomy): Eukaryota > Viridiplantae > Streptophyta > Magnoliopsida > Solanales > Solanaceae > Nicotiana > Nicotiana knightiana. Next base: position 45,608 of record ML376403.1, on the reverse strand, counting down.
TTTGTGCATTGTCGGCCGGTAATCTCCATTGACGACACTCATGTATATGAAAAGTATGATATTAAGATGTTGATCGCTGTTGTAGTAGATGCTAATGGAAGCATATTTACCCTCGCATTTGCTATTTGTGCCAATGAAAGTCAATAGACTTGGACATGGTTTTTGAACCACTTGAAGGAGCACGTTGTCAGACATCATTCAGGTATTTGTCTAATATCTGATCGACATAGTAGGATTTTAAGTTCTTTACAGGCTTTGGATACATGGCAGGAACCATATGCCTACCACCGTTATTGTGTTAGGAACTTGAAGCCAAACTTCTAGCGGGCTCATCCAAACAAGAGCTTACATGATTTAATGTGGATGACTGCAGATCATCAAGAGTGTAAATTCAGGAGGCGAATGAAATTGATTAGGCAGGAAGATCCAGAAGCTTATCGTTGGTTGAGACTACATGAGCTTGATAAGTGGACTTTGCATAAGGATGGTGGTAGAAGATGGGGAATTTTGACTACAAAAGTGTCAGAGTCTTTCAAAGAGTTGTTGAAGTCTGCCCGTGGCTTGCCTGCCACTGTCATGGTGCGGATGTCATTCAAGCAGATGGCATAGAGGTTTGTTGAAAGATCCCGAAGTGCATCGTCCTTGTTGGAAATGGGTATTCAATTTATGCCACAACCGATGAAATGATTTAAGAAATATAGGAAGTGAGCACAGTGGCATACATTTTTGCAGCATTGCAATGAGCGAAATATTTTTGAAGTTCGCACTGATTTGCAATAAAATCGCGATAATAATACCCACACTATCAATGAATCCAGAAGATTATGTTCGTGTGGGAAATGGCCGATCTATCACTTGCCATGCTCACATGCCATGAAGTGCTTTCAACATACATGTTTTGCGGCAACACGGGACGTCGATAAAGAATATAGTGTTGCTGCATATGTAAACACCTATAGTGAATACTTCTAACCAGTGGGTGTTGAGCATTATTAGCCGCTGAAATCATTTAAAATTGTGTGTAACAAGAATTATGCGTGTCACCGACAAGTGTAAAAAAGAACGAGGATATAAAACCAAATGGATATTGGTGATACCGTTTATGTACGTAAATGTGGTATATGTTCCCAAATAGGACACGATCGCCATACATGTCCTTCAGTCAGTTTGGGAAGCAATGGTAATTCAACTCCCGATGGCAGTTTTCATCCAATGTGCCCAATTTTCAAGGATAAACTTAGTGTTTTGTTGCAGTATTTTTATTGTACTAAATATCTGTAATGGTGCAGTTTTCAATATTTATGAAATAAAATTAAGTTTCCAATGTGCTTAAATCTAGCTGACATTTCATTGAAGATTCAATACAACAATTATAAATAACAATTTTCATTCGCCATTATCATTAACGGACACTATTTTATTGTCATTGTCTTCATTTTCTTCTTCAACATCTTGTACACATCCGTCCGGACTGAGGACATCATAATCTAGGCCCTAGTGGTCACACATTTCTCATATTTCATCTCTATTATTAACAAGACTACTTGTTTGATTTCTATAATAATATGTGACTCATACGTCCAACGTCTGCGGTAGAAACTTAGGTAGTTCCCCCACTCGACAACTGTTGGAAATATAGGATAATCAATGTCTCTATACAATTTTACATTTTCTAATAAATCCCAATACTGATCCTCCGTTCCTTACAGGTAGTTAGATCATCCTGTGCATGATGAATGGCTAGTGCCCTTTTCATCTCTAAAATCTCCTTCAGCAAATACCGAATCACTTTTGGTTCATCTTAGTGTATGTTTGTTTGGAATGTTGCAGATAATGTTTGTGGTAAAACTAGCCCATGCCAATGGCATAGTACTTCCTAATCAAACCTTTTTAAGTAAAGGGGAACCCTTATAGTTTTTCACCCCAAATTCGCATACCTTCAGGCTTTGTAGAATGCAATTCCCCATCAATAATGTGCCCTGCAACTTTGAGATTAGTGTGTATATAATAAGCTTATTTTCTAAGAGACGTAGAACACCATACAACTTGTCATCCACCAAATCAGTATAGCAACGTAGCATGTCTTTTTTCAAGGTAGGGATCGATTGTGTTATGACGTGTTCCATGTGGATCTGTTGAACTACCTTCACCTTTTTGCCTCTTCTTAAACCACTTATTAAATGTTAGTGAAATTTCTGAAATGAATGTTTTAATGATTCTTGAAATGGTTTTTGAATACTAGAATGTTGGTTAAATTTAAAAAGACTAAACTGCACGAACTTGTATGTTAAGCATAGCGCATCAACAATATGCGTTATGTGCATTGTCACGTCGACTTCAAAAAGTTGTCGACCTAAAAAAGTTGCACAGACTTGTACCGTAAATAATCATTAGCACGTGAAACATGGCACATCAATAATATGCATTATGTGTATTGTCATGTCGACCTAAAAAAGTTCTCCAAAAAAAGAGGAGCTTATGCGCTATGTGCATTGTCATCTCAATGCGTTGTGTATGTTCATGTCAATCACGAGTGGAAAGAGTCAATTACTACGTGCGGAGACCAATGATACATCTCAAGGCTTTATGAATAACTATGTCACAACATATGGATCTCGTACGTACTAAGCAATAATGAGCAAACGAACAAACCTATGCAATTGTTGGTTGGACTATCTCCATTGGAAAATTTACAGTTATTACCTGCATAATAATCTTGGAGAAAAATATAACCATTAGACCGTAAGGTCACCCTCTAACGCATCAACACCATTCTTTACTAATATATGGTTATATGGTAGAAAAAGAGTTCAATAAAATAATTTGGAGTTTTTTCTCGAGTGAAAATGATTCCAATGATGTCTTAGATGAATATTCCAAGAATATGAGAGGACAAAGAGCTCCAAAAAAATTGTGCCAAGAGTTGAAATTGGGCTCAAGAAGGTACAAAGAACAAAGGTTACCAAAAGTTGATCCCTAATGAGAGGCGGATTCAGAATCTCTAGAGGATGAGTGCATTGTTATAAAGAGGTAGATCCAAGATAAAAATTTAATGGGTTTAACATTTAGGTTTTTACTATTGCAACCGTTATGCTTTTGAAATTGTAGGTTTTAAGTTTATTTTTTAACAAGTATAATTATATTTCGTGTCTAAGATGCTGAAATTAGTTGAATCCATTGATTATATTATACAATATCCACTGTTATTTTGTTTTAATATATATACTTGGTTTGATTATATAAAAAGGTTACAGAAGAAGGATATAGATTTCAATGTATTTTGAAAATTTTGAAAAAATAAACCAAAATAAAGAAAGAAAAAAGAAAACAAAATACTTAACTAAAACGCAAGAAACATACTAGACATGCCCATACTCATAGGCAGGCCAAATTCCCAAAAAATTGAAGAAGAAAAACAACAAGATAAACATACAATTTAAACTACGAAACTCACTCGATAACTATCACATCAAATAATACTTTGAGCTTGAGTGCTATATATATATATATATATACACACACACTTCTCATTCGTGACTGTGGTGTATAGAGTGATACAGTTGAATTTGTAATGTGGTTTATAGATACGTGAATTAATTTGATCCAAAGATATGAAATGAACAAGAACGAAAATAAGATTATGAAATAAAATCAAAGAAAATACAAGCCTGGCTATAAACTTTGTCTCTCCGGTGATAGAGGCGAGAACAATATTCAAGAATAAATGCAAACAATAATTTATAATATGAGAGTTGACTTAAGCTTTTGCGTACAGAATGTTAATGTATGTTAATTCTCCTATTTATTACTCTATTTAGGAACACAAGATCCCCAAATCAAACTCCTCTTGAATGAGAATAAAATCGTCATTGATGGCTGCATAACAGTTGACTATAAATGCATATATTCTCTGTACCGGTTGCTCATTGAAATGCTACCTGATGTTAATACTTTGATTCTTTGTCAACGATTACTCTATCTTCGGGATTCATCCAGAACCGATCACATGCTTGCAACCAGTATCAACTATTTGTTGACTCACATCCTGCCTGTTTTCAGCTCCACGTGTCACATCTTCATTCGTCAAACTATCACTAACAAATTTTACCGCATATGGATAGTCCCCTTACCTTTCAGTGAACAATACTTTAGTGTCATAGGGAAGTAGAGAAAATCTCTTTCTTTAGCAGGAAAGTTTCTGAACAGTTTTTAAAATTTGAAAGAACGCATGTCTCTCCGTATTTAATAACCCCAATACGTGTTACCCCACGATTTGGCAAATATTTTTGCCTGTTTTTGAGGTAATCATGACCACGATTTTTGCCATCTATAACTTCTCAGCTACTCCTCATTTTTATTATTTACCTTTACAACTCCTTTTTCTTCTCCGGTTTACCTTAGAACCCTACCTGCAAAACACAATTCTCACAGTAAAATCTTTCTTCATAAATCTCTTACTATCATGTCTTCTAACACTGCTATCCTCGAAAACTCTGGCCTTTTTTTCAGTTGAGGTCCAAAGAAAAATAAAATAAATGAGGTTGATGTTGGGACTGAACCTCTTACAGTGAACTCCATCATTCCCCTTCATCTTAGCACCAAATGTGACCTTCAAGAACAAAAAGAAGCTGCAAATTCCAAAAGTACAGGCACTGGCCTGTTAATAGGTATCCTTCTTTCATTTGTCCTCCTAGAATCCATGTCGTGAATGAGGATTGCAATTGGAACAACATTAAAATCCTCACCCCTAATGAGGTAGAAAGGCCACTTTCTCCAAAACAGGATTCATGTATGTTTATATATACCCTTTCACTTTGGGAGTGGGTGAAGGAATTTACCCAATAATCTTAGAATTTTACCACCGGTACCAAATCTGTTTGGCACAAGTAGGCCCATTTATATGGAGTACGCTGGCTTGCCTCCGCCAATTGTGCTCTAAGACTAGGGAAACCCTAACTCTTGCACATACGATGAACCTCTATTCCCTAAAGATCTTCCGTGGGGGTGTTCTAAAACTTAGAAAACGCAGTCATCATGCCCTTTTTACCAGCATTGACGACGAAAATGACCGTGGACAGATGGAACAGTTCGTTATCATCTACCAGGGAAATCCTTCTGACCACAACACATGCTTTTCCTGATTCATAGGATCTTCTTCGTAAGTCTTCAGATACCTCTTTCCTTTCATGCTAAAAAATACCTTCCTTCCTTGCTAACTTTATATTTACCTTTTTCCAGTTACTCATTAGAAACCACCACGGGTTCAAGATCTGGCCCAATGGGTATAGAAAATCCTGGACATTGCTACACTAGAATCCCAAAGGTGAAAAGAAATGGCTCCCAATTATGAATGGAAAGCCAAAACCCACGGTAAACAAAACTCCCTCTTCCCTTCTTTCAAACTTTCAATATATCTTGGAAACAATTTAACTATCGTCTTGTATCACATAGGACTTCCGAAGGGATATGTCATTTTCCTCGACATCGAGGCTCTCGATGACCCGGTGGAAGCCAAACGGGTGCCGCAGAATGCCCTTAACCGAATGAGAGCTCGCGAATCTACTCACACTTCCGGTGAAGGTACCTCATCTCAGAGTTCCCAGGCTAAAAACAAGAAACCAAAGAGGAAATATACCTCCTCAGCTGGGACTCAAGATAAGATATTGAAAGAAATGCCAACCGGATCGACCATAGTGGTCCTTGATAATGAAGAAACCGATGATGAAGCGGTTGAACTTCAGAGAAGAAAAAGACCTTTATCAGCTCAACCGGGTGCTCATGTGGGAGAGCTTCGCACACCACCACCAGGGTTAGTCCAAAGATTCTTTACGAAAATGGACTTGGTTGAAAATATCGATTCCCATTTTTTGGCTCGTATCGACACATTTGGTCAAAGGATTTAACTCCCTAATATTCCTCCACCACCGACTTTGGAGCCGATAACAACCTCCTCTCCATCGGTGCCATTCGAACAAATTGAAAATGCTCCTTCTACACACTCACTCGACCATGGAAATTTGGAAAATACTTACTCGACACCAACTCAAGAACGTCATGGAAAACTAAGTATCATCCTTTTAATTTCGAATGAGTGCCGTATACTTTTCAATTTACTGGAGCTTGTCAATTATCTGAAGCCGTTGGCCTTAGAGAAATATTGGAGAAAGATGGACTCTCTGTCTGGTGAATGTGTGCTAAACAACAACATGCACTGCTCGGAAAAGGTATTAATGCAACCATATCATACCACTCTTCATATGTCATATTTTGGAATTAATAACCCTAACTTTAACCTCTTCAGGCCAACCTTCTTGCTTACGAAGTCCTGCAAATATTGATTTGGATAAACAAGTACTCACTTCAGAACGAGATTAACTTTTATCTGCATGAAGTCATCTTGCCGAGCTCCTCCCAGTTTTGGAAGAAAAATTGCTCAGATGGATGATCTTGAGGATCGATTGCAGCAATTCGAGCAAGATAAAATGGTCCATATCCAAGAGGCCGCTCAATTGCACGAAGATCTCAAGGATGCAAAGGATAAATGGGCTGAACTGAGTCTGGCTAATAGAGGAAGTTAATAACTTGGAGGCTATATTACGCTCCAACATTGAAGAAGCCAATGATGACCAGGAGAGGAGAGCAAGAATGGAAGAAAGACTCAAAAGGGTCATGGAGCAGAATCAACTTCACTCGACGACCAATATTGAGCTTGATTCCAAAATCAGCATTATTAAAGCTAAAAATGAAAAGCTCCAATCGAAGATTGAAAAACTCCGTGCTAGACTCCTAGACCAAGAAGATTCTCTCCTCTTCGAGAAAACCTATACCATATACCATACGAAGAGGAAGAATTTGGAGGAAGCCAAAGAAGGTATTGCTAACATTGATGAATACATTGCCAAAGCCCGAGAGCTAAAGACAACTGCTCACGAGAACCTCTATGCTCGACCCGTTGCTTCTGATTCTTCGAATACTAACTCCGAGTATTCGGGAACCAAAGGAAAAAATGAAGAAGATGAAGGCCTTGAACCAGATTCGGAACAACCTTCTCCCAATAAAAAAAACAAAGACTTTTCTCTCCCTTCGAATTCTAGCAGCAAGAACTAATGTATATATTTTTCTTTACTTTTTGTAATTATACCAAAACTTCTTTACTGAGTTCGGAATTTTAATTAATAATAGAAACTCTTTTATTAAGTGTTATGCAAAAAATATTCTTTTTCATTTAGTTGACAAAGCTTCGGGAATCTTTTCATATCCGATAGCTTTTAGTTCCGGGCATAAACACTTCCAGAATCTACCCTTTGACTATGAGGGTTTTATAAGAAAGGTCCCTTATGTTTATGGTTCGCTTGAAGATGAGTTTCTTGTTCATTCCGGCACAAGAATTTGTAGTTATAATTAACTTTCAAACAAAATAAATAAATTAACTTATCATTCGAACAAGAAATAAGATAAAAATTAAAAGGACTTTGATTTATTCCCTCTATATTTAAAATTACATTTACATAAACATTCTTTTGCTTAAATAAATAAATCTTCCAATATATGTGGCTACCTCGTACAACTTATTTCTACGGGACTGATCATGTAGTCTCCGATCCTGATAAGACATTGATCCCGATTCCCCCATCTTTGTAACACTTTTAGTGCCTTGACATATATTATTTCCCCTAGTGTTCGGATACTAAGTATGAGAATTCAAACACTGGAAGTCTTGCATTTGCTGATGACTCTTCCTTCGTAGTACGCTTTACATTGCTGCCTCATTAAAAACTTTGCCAAGAAAACCCAATTGGGACAAAAACTGGTCGAAGGAAAAAAGAGTGCAGCACATACAAGGATCTTTAACTTTAATACCTTTTGAGGTGAGTCACGTTCCAATTGCTTGGCAATTTAACTCCATCTTGATTTTCCAATTCATATGAACCCTTACCAGTTATAGTTGAAACCCGGTAAGGTCCTTCCCATGTTGGCCCCTGCTTCCCGTCATTAACTTCCCGAGTACTTTGAGTAAGCACATGTTTCAACACATTTAGTAAAATAAGCAGTTAAAACAAATATAAATTCTACCTTACTAGGTCCTTGTGGTAAGGGACCGACTATGTCCATCCCCTATTTTATGAATAGCCACGGTGACACCACCGAATGAAAAAGTTCCGTCGATTGATGCACTAACTGTGCATTGTGTTGACATTTATCAAACTTTTGTACAAATGTCTTTGCGTCTTGATCCATCTAGGGACAATAGTAGCCAGCTCCTATTAACTTGAGAACCAACGAGTCTGCCCAGAATGGTTCCCGAACACTCTGTCACGAACTTCTCTCATTACATAGTCAGCCTCTGTCACCCCTAAACATCGAGCCAATAGTCCTTGGAATGATCTCCTGCATAATTGTCCGTCAACAGACAATAACGAGTTGCCTTTGTCCGTAATGCCCGGGATGCTTTCGAGTCATCAAGAAATTTTCCATGCCTTAGATATTCGATAAACTCATTTCTCCAATCCCAAATTAAGTTGATTGAGTTAACCTCACAGTAGATGTCCACATCCAGCGCAAATGCAACAATTGAACAACTGCACCAGCATCAGACCCTTTCATTTCCGTAGACGAACCCAAATTAGCCAATGCGTCTGCCTCCACATTTTCGTCCCTTGGAATGAGGATGATTTACCACTCCACTAAATCAGGAAAGTAATACTTGAACTTTGTTCAAGTATTGTTGCATCCATTCCTCTTTGGTGTCAAATATTCTGCATACTTGGTTCACCACCAGTTGGGAATCGCACTTTATTTCGTTGACCTTAGACCTAGTCCCCGAGCTAGTTCTAGTCCTATAACCAAAGCCTCATAATCGGCTTCAATGTTAGTTAATGGCTTAGTTCTAATGGCATGTCTCAAAGTTTACCTCGAAGGAGTGATTAATACTACCCCGATACCAGACCCTTTTACGTTGGAATCCCCATCCGTAAACAAGGTCCAAACTCATGATACCATTCCAGATAACTGTTTAACCAAAGCATTAGCCTTTGACTAAAGCTTATTTTTAAGATGAACACGGACACTGATAATCAAGGAAATGGAGAAGAATGAATAACAGACAATATTGCAGAAATATAGAAATGCGAAGTCAATTATATTCGAGAATCAGATGCCTTTACAAGCTGTATTCCCCTCCCATATATTGGAGATTCCTATAACTTACAACTCTTGCTATGGTTGCTCATTAATGACTAATTATGACATTAATGAGGCGTTACAAAGGATAACGGTAATTGGGGTACAGTTACATAATGTTCGAGTAATCAATTTTGGGTCTTTGAATCTGCCCGTAGCTTTGTCTAGATCCATTCCGACCGTGCCTCTCTCCTGTTTTAATCAGGTTGAGTTTTCCGTGGCTGATAAGCTCGAGGGTTTACTGAATCATGCCTCTTTGTACTACACCTCTTCAAAGAATCACATCCAGCTGTCGCGTTTTCCTGTGTCCACGTGATTGGCTGAGTTGTCAAAAGCTGGCTTACCTGTGAAACTCTTTTTTACCAATACAGATTGTCCCCCCACTTACCATATATTTAACGATTAATATTTGGCAAGTGGATATTCATTTATGGCGGGAATATTTTACCGCCGCTTTTCCTCGAATCATTGTATCTTTCTCCACACCATAGGCGTCGTTTGTCACTTCCATTTAATGCTCATACCACGTGTCCTTTTCGGATTGGTTCTGCATTTACTCGGCACATTTTAGGGCTTTTTGCGGCTGTGCCAGTCCCGAAGTGACATCTTTAATTATGACTTTTCATCATTATTTTCTTTTTTTTTCCATATTTGACGCTTGTCCTCAAGTATAAATACCTTTCTTCTTTTCTTTGCTTCCACGAAACACTTTTCTAACTTTGTCTTTTGTAAAGAACTTTCTTCTTGCCTTTGTAAACATGTCTTCTTCAAACCAACCTCAGGGAGTAATAGATATTGAAAGTTTAAAGCCATCTTCTGCTCCGACTAGGAGTCGGAGGGGTGGTAGACTTAGAAGTCTAGGATCCACTCCTTCGAGGGGCTCCTCTTCTTCTCAGATAGTTCCTTCTCCTTCCACTAGATCTCTAGTTTCTCCGAGGTTTAGGGTTTCTCGGTCTTTGTCTAGAGGTAGAGGTGAACGCCTTCGTGAACCTGGAGTTGATGAAATTGTCCCTGCTGAGTTTGTTTTTGCTAGGGATAGTCAAGTTCTTGTAGATCAATCTTCTTCTCTTGATAGTGTCGAAAGATATCCAACCCTTATAACTGAGGGTCAGATTTCCCTTGTTTGTAGGGAGTGCTTTTGGAGGTCTGACTTTCCTGTCTATATTCCGAATAGTAATCAAAGAATAACGTCTTACAAGACGGGATATTCTTTTGTTTATACGTATCCTTTCACTTTAGGGTTTAGACCCCCCATTGACCCAGTTATAATTGAGTTTTGCCGTTTTTTCAATATCTGCTTAGGACAAGTTGGCCCGCTTGTGTGGCGAGTTGTCGCATGTCTTAGGAGTTTGGCTTCTTTAGCCTCGGTTCCTTTTACCTTCAACCATCTTATTCACCTCTACTCTCCTACCTTATTTCGTGAAGGGGTTTTTACTCTGACTGCTAGAAGCAAAAGAGTGCTGGTAACCCATGGAGATGATAAGGATAGGGGTTGGTACCTCCGGTATGTTGCTGTACCCACTTTTGGTTTAGTGGGTGAAGAAAATCTCCCCTTCCCTGAGAAGTGGAATCGCGCACGTGAGTATGATTTTGCTCATATTAATTTACTTTTTCTCGTTTTGACTTANTTTGCCTTTGTAAACATGTCTTCTTCAAACCAACCTCAAAGAGTAATAGATATTGAAAGTTTAGCGCCATCTTCTGCTCCGACTAGGAGTCGGAGGGGTGGTAGACTTAGAAGTCTAGGATCCACTCCTTCGAAGGGCTCCTCTTCTTCTCAGATAGTTCCTTCTCCTTCCACTAGATCTCTAGTTTCTCCAAGGTTTAGGGTTTCTCGGTCTTTGTCTAGAGGTAGAGGCCTGGAGTCAATGAAATTGTCCCTGTTGAGTTTTTTTTTTTCTAGGGATAGTCAAGTTCTTGTAGACCAAGCTTCTTCTCTTGAAAGTGTCGAAAAATATTCAACCCTTACAACTGAGGGTCAGATTTCTCTTGTTCGTAGGGAGTGCTTTTGGAGGTCTGACTTCCCTGTCTATATTCCGAATAGTAATCAAAGAATAACGTATTACAAGACGGTATATTCTTTTGTTTATACGTACCCTTTCACTCTAGGGTTTAGACCCCCCATTGACCTAGTCATAATTGAGTTCTACCATTTTTTCAATATCTGCTTGGGANGGACAAGTTGGTCCTCTTGTGTGGCGAGTTGTCGCATGTCTTAGGAGTTTGGCTTCTTTAGCCTCGGTTCCTTTTACTTTCAACCATCTTATTCATCTCTACTCTCCTACCTTATTTCGTGAAGGGGTTTTTACTCTGACTACTAGAAGCAAAAGAGTGCTGGTAACCCATGGAGATGATAAGGATAGGGGTTGGTACCTCCGGTATGTTGCTGTACCCACTTTTGGTTTAGTGGGTGAAGAAAATCTCCCCTTCCCTGAGAAGTGGAATCGCGCACGTGAGTATGATTTTGCTCATATTAATTTACTTTTTCTCGTTTTGACTTAAGATGTTTTATTAACACCGTATCTGTTTCTTCTTCTCTCAGCAATCATGAATACTGTTGAGAATGTCTCCGGTATTCGTGATTAGGTAGAAAAATTGTTGTCCGTTGCTCCTTTAGAAGAGAGATCTTGGAAGTACCTCGCTGGGAGGTATGGTTGGCATGTAAAGACCCATGCTAAGTGAAGCTCTTGTTCTTTCTTCTTTCCTTACTCGAGTCTCTTCTTTCTTTGTTGTTTAACTTTTTCCCTTTTAATAGGGTTCTCCGCTCGTGGGGTGTCAACTTCATCTATCCCGAATATGTCTTTGGCTCAGGCCCAAGAAATTATTGTTGGTTAATCTTCCTCGAAAATGAAGATTGGTGATTCTCTTTCCGTAGAAGAAGAAGATGAAGGTGCTTTAGTGAACAGGCCACAGAGAAGGCTGGTGGTTTCAGATGATGAGCTTACACCCTTAACCTTGCCTTCCGTGTCTGTGATTGAGCCCTCTGTCCTTGATGATGTTTCACATTCCCCTATTCATGAGTGTGTTGATCTTTCTCCTGACGATGTCCCTTTGGCTGCTGTCTTTCCTGCTTCTTTGAGAGAAGCTGTCTCGTCTGTTCCTTTGGCTATTTCGGTTTCTGCTGTTGCTTTGCCCGTAACTTCCTTGACTCTTCAACCCTCCGTGCCTGCTGCTTTGCCCGTGGCTTCTCCAGCTCCTCAACCCTCCTTGCTTGTTGCTGTTCCATCTCTGCCTGTTTCCATGCCTTCCGTTAGGGAAATAGGGTCTTCCAACAGAGAGATGCGGCAGGTGGTAATAGAGGTTCCAGCTGAGGGGAATCTTTTCAAGAAAACGGGTGAGCCCGAAGTGTGGCTCAAGCCTTTGATAGGTCCCTCTGAGAAAGCAAAGCTAGCTAGCCACGATGCTCTTACATGGGCCAATGAGGTCGTGCATACTTCTTTGAAGGTGTGATTCAAGTTATCCTCTTTCATTTTCGTATATGAAATTTACCATATCTGACTAGTTTATTTCTTGTAGATTAACCTTATAGGCATGGAGCTTATGAAGGGGATTTCAATACAGACCAGCAGACAAAAGAGTTGTAGGCTGATGTAGATAATTGGAAAGGACAGTATGATAGCCTAAGGATTGACATGGATGCTTTAGAAGAGAAAATGAGTACCTTGAAGCGACAGATGAGACTCATGGCAGCAGAACTGGCAGTAGAGAAGGCTTCTTCCAGTCAGGATGATAAAGACAAGAGTGTTCTAGAGTCTTCGTTCACTGAGCATCTGTCCCGTGCCTCAGAGGAGATTAGAGACTTGAAAAACTTGTTGGGGCAGAAGGAGGAATACTCAGGCGAGCTCATGCAATCACTCACTCGTACTCAAGAAGACCTTCGTAAGGCTTTATACAAACCTCAAACTTTAGAGGAGTCGATTGTACCGTTAAGGGCCGCCCATGAAGCTGCGAAAGCGGAGAAGGACGGATTGAGAACTGAGCTTCAAGTATGGGCAAAGGATTATGAAGATCTTGAAGAGATGGCTGCTGTCGATGTGAGCTGGGCGTACATGAATTCTCGCCTTGACACATTGATGGAAATAAGTCAAGAGGGTTTTGACCTTAGTGCTGAAATAACTAAAACTAAGGAAGCCATGGAGAAGGCTCAACAAGGTCATAACCTCTCTTCACATGATGGTGAGATTCCAACCACTCATGCCTCTTCATCCCTAGTTGCTCCCGCTTCTTCTACCAGTGAAGTCAACCCATCTCTTGAAGAAATTTAGTTGGTTCATCNCGAGGTTTTAGTTTTACCTCCGAGTTTTGCATGTGGAATGCTTTAGACTACTCGTACCTTTTTGTATAAGGCATGGTGTCATATTAAATGTATGCCTTTTTGTAATAGGCATAGTTTATGGAATAGGGCCCTTTATAATTGACATGAAGAAGACGTCTCAACTTCATGATAATGCAATAGAGTGATAGGAATTTTACACATGTTTAAGAATGTTTCCAAGGAAAGTTTTTTGTTTGAACTTCCATGACATTTTACATGTGTTTGGTTATCGTCTAAAACTCATGTTTGCAACTTTTTGTTTAACAGATTTGATGTACTCTTGTATCGTAACTGTTTTTCATATGTAACCGTTTTTCGATATTAAATACAAGGAAACAACTTTTTTTTACTAGTAACTGTTTTTATAAAGATTGGGGTTTTTACCCGCAACTGTTTTGGAAATAGTTTTCTAATAAATAAGGGAAATANTTACCCCTAACTGTTTTTGTTACAACAACTTTGAATAAGTATAAAGATGTACATTTCTTTCTCGTGACTAATATTTTGCCTTTCAACCTGAACATGTTCGAAGGTTTTTGCTTTTTGCATTACGCTTTGTATTTGGATGGCTCTTTTGATTTCTTTCGATCCTGCTCGTGTCACTTGTCTCGTTGGGTACATGGGTCTTCAGGCTCGAGCTTTTGACTTTCTANTCAGAAAGTGTAACCCTAGACCGATAATTGTGTTATTTCCTCGCGTCCTTGCAGGTCTAATATCATCATCTGGTGATGGGTTAGCTTTATGCCTATCATCTTAAAAAGTTAGTAAATTTTGTAAATGTTCAAAATAAAATCGAACGTGTGATACCTAATGGGGGGTATTCTTTTCCTTTAGAAGTAATACTTCTTTAGGTGGATGGCGTTCCAGCTTATTGGTATAATTCTGTCGTCCATAACTTCCAACTCATAGGCGCATTTCCCAGCTATGCCTCGGATTTTGTAAGGTCCTTCCCAGTTTGGATTTAGCTTTCCTGCACCTGCTTCTTTCATTGATTGAAATACTTTTTTGAGGACGAAGTTCTGAATCTTAAAGTACCTGATATGAGCTTTACGGTTGTAATAACGCTCTATGATTTGTTTTTGAGCTGCCATCCGTATCAATGCTGCTTCTCTCCGTGGTTCGAGCAGGTTCAGGTTGGTCCTCAATTCGTCATCGTTTTCTCCCTCCATGGCTGTTGAGAAACTTATGCTTGGTTTGCCAATCTCCACAGATATTAAGGCTTCTGAGACATAAACAAGTGCGAACGGAGTTTCTCCCATGGCTATTTTTGGAGTTGTTCTGTATGCCCATAGTACCGCTGGTAACTCATCAGGCCAGTTTCCTTTGGCTTTATCCAACCACTTCTTTAGATTGTTGATGATGATCTTATTCGTTGATTCAACTTGACCATTATCCATGGGGTGATACGGCGTTGAAGTGATCCACTTGATTTGCCAACTTTCGAAGAATTGTGTGATTTGCGAGCCTATGAATTGTGGGCCATTATCGCACACGATTTCCTTTGGTATTCCAAAGCGACATATTATGTTTCGCCATAAGAAGCTTTTAACTTCCTTTTCTCGCACTTGTTTGAACACTTATGCCTCTACCCATTTTGTAAAATAATCAGTTAGCACGAGTAAAAACCGTACCTGTCCTTTAGCTGTGGAAGAGGTCCCACTATGTCCATACCCTATTTCATGAAAGGCCATAGGGATATTATTGGATGCAATAATTCCGCTGGTCGATGCATGTTATTGACAAACCTTTGGCATCTCTCACATTTGGATACGAAGTTCTCGGCTTCTTCTTCCATCTTAGGCCAATAGTATCTAGCTCTGGTTAGTGTTTTCACTAAGGATCTCGCCCCTGAGTGATTTCCACAGTGTCCGACGTGGACTTCTTTCATCACAAATTCCATTTGGTTAGGTCTGAGGCATTTACCTAGGGGTCCTTCGAACATCTTGCGATAAAGCGAGTTGCGAATAAGGCAGTACCGTGCAGCTTTGCGGCGAAGTGCTTGAGCTGCTTTCCTGTCTTCAGGTACGGTGCCATTCTGCAAAAAATTAAGAATTTCATTTCTCCAATCCCAAGTTAAGTTGTTGAAAGTTACTCATTCCTGTCCTGGTCTATTATTGAATGAAATAATTGAACGACAATTGCATTGTCTTTGTTCGTTACTTTCGTGACTGCTGCGAGGTTCGCTAATGCATCTGCTTCTGCATTTTCCTCTCTAGGTATTTGCACTACCTTTCATGTTTTGAATTATCTCACGAGCTCTCGTGATTTTTCAAGATACTTTTGCATTCTAGTCTCTCGAGGGATGTAAGTCCCCTGTATCTGATTAACTACCAGTTGTGAGTCATTGTTGATCACAATTTGCTCGATTGAGAGCTCCCGTGTGAGTTCAAGCCCTGCAATAACAGCTTCGTACTCTGCTTCATTGATAGTTATAGGATAACACTTGATAGGTTGCCGTGTCTTTTCACCCGTGGGTGATATTAAGACTATGCCTAAGCCGACACCTTTTATATTTGAAGAACCATCGGTGAACAAGGTCCATAGGCCTGGATTAGCACCGTTAAAGAGTTGTAACTCTTTTTCTACTTCAGGTACAATGCTATTACTAAAGTCAGCAACAAAATCAGCTAGTATTTGAGACTTAATTGCAGTCCTAGGCTGATAGATTATTTCATGCTCACTTAATTCTATGGCCCACTTGGCTAATCTTCCTGACAATTCCTGTTTATGCAGAATATTTCTTAAAGGATATGAGGTCACAACGGTGATTGGGTGGCATTGAAAATATGGTCGTAATTTTCTAGATGCCATTATTAAAGCTAAGGCTAACTTTTCCAGATGTGGATATCTAGTCTCAACATCTAGCAAAGTTTTACTTACATAATTGATAGGAGATTGTTTACCTTTTTCTTCTCTTACCAGTACTGCACTTACAGCAATTTCTGAGACAGCCAGGTAGATGTGCAATATTTCCCCTTCTTTGGGCTTTGAAAGCAATGGCGGTTTCGATAGATAAATCTTCAGATTTTTGAGGGCTTGCTGACATTCTTCAGTCTATTCGAACTGATTCTACTTTTTGAGAACTGAGAAGAATTTAAAACCTTTTTTGGAAGATTTAGAAATAAACCTACCCAAAGCTGCTATTCTCCCTGTTAGTCTTTGAACTTCCTTTTTATTTGTTAAAATATCAGGTATTTCTTCTATAGCTTTAATTTGAGCGGGATTTACCTCTATTCCTCTGTTCGATACAAGGAAACCCAAAAATTTACCTGATTGCACTCCAAAAGCGCATTTTTCTGGATTTAGCTTCATATTATACTTGCGTAAAATATCAAAAGCAGTAGAGAGATGCTGGAAATGGTCTTATGCTTGTGTTGATTTTACCAACATATCATCACTATAGACTTCCATCGTCTTTCCAAGATGTTCTTGGAACATTATAGTTACTAACCTTTGATAGGTGGCTCCAGCGTTTTTTAAGCCAAAAGGCATAACTTTATAACAGTAAGTCCCCCTGTTTGTAATGAAGGAAGTTTTTTCCTCATCTGAGAGATTCATTTTAATCTGATTATAACCAGAATATTCATCTAAAGAAGCTCAATAATTCATGACCTGCGGTGGAATCAATCATTTGATCTATATGCGGAAATGGGAATGAATCTTTGGGACATGCTTTATTTAAGTCAGTATAATCTACGCATACTCTCCACTTGCCAGTCTTTTTAGGTACTACCACGGTGTTTGCTAACCAGTTAGGGTATGTTACCTCTCGTATCGAACCAATCTTCATGAGTTTTTGTACCTCTTCGTCGATCACTTGGCTCTTGAATGGTCCTTGCTTTCTTTTCTTCTCTTCGAGCGGGGCCCAACCTCGTGCCTATATACACTTTCTGCTCAGGATTTTGTTCGGATAATGGAACAACTTTGAGCTCCTCCGTAGTTGTTTTGATGTGCTCATCTTCCTTCGGTTCATGAATGACGTCCGGTCTGGAATCTGCATTTGTGTGGTATAATACACCTTCTGTGGTAACTTGATTCTCCTTCTCGTAAGTATTTTCTTTCATGCCTATTTCAGCAATAATACCTTCCGTACCTATTTGGGTAGTAATTTCTTCCATGCCTGTTTGGGCGGCGTTACCTGCTTGGAAAATTCCCTTATCCCGTAATTCTTCCACCTCTATTTTCTTGTTGTAGTGTACCGAAGAGTTTTTATTTCTTGCGGTTTGCTGATCGCCTTTGATTTGATGAATCCCCCATTCAGAGGGGAATTTAATTACCTGATGCAACATGGAGGGTATCGCTTTCATGTCGTGGATCCATGTCCTTCCCATGATCACGATATAAGCCATGTCAATATCGATGACTTGGAACCTGGTACTTTTGATCACCCCCTCAACATAAGTGCTAAGCTCAATTTCTCCTTTTGTTATAACCGTAGAGTTATCAAACCCTGATATGGCTCGTGCCCTTGGGATTACTTGATTCCCCAGTAGCATTTCTTCCACGACTCTTAGCAAAATGATATTGACTGAACTGCCTGGATCCATCAATACCCTTTTTACGTTAGTGTCATAAAGATATTACCAGAGCATCATTGTGCGGAAGCATTAATCCGCCGATATCTGCATCATCGAAGGTTATATTGTCTTCTTACATATTTTCACGAGCCTGTTTTCCATGGGTAATTGTGAACTTTGCGGTTGTTTTCCAGATCACTCCGTTTACTTATTCACCTCCGTGTATCACGTTGACGGTTTGTTTTGGAGAAGGAGGCTTTGGGGGCTCTTGCCTGTTCCTCATATATGCATATTTACCTTTATCACTAAACAATTTTGTTAAATAGCCCTATTTCAATAAATTTTCTACTTCATCTTGTAAAAATCTGCAACCTCAGTTTTGTGCCCATGATTGTTGTGGAATTCACACCAGTGATCTGGGTTCCTTCTACTTGGATTTGACCGCATCTCTTTGGTCGACTTCACCTTGTCTCCCATGTTCCTCAATATTGAGACAAGTTCAGTAGTACTTACATTAAAGGTATGATCCCCAATTTGAGTACTACCTCTAGATCGTTCATCTCGATATTTTCTGGATCTAGACGAGGATGAGACTACGTCTCTTCCCTGTGGTCTATAGTCCGACCTAGTGTTTTCGAACCTGGGGCAAATATCGCGTCCCGACGGTCCGAAGTAAGGATCGTACCTGTTTTTACCTGATCTTCTATCTGATTCAGGACGTTTGGATCTGGAATGATCTTCATCTCTCGAACGAGCAATGATATCTTCTTCTATTATGAGTTTAGTAATATACCTGTTATATACATCGTTCCATGTTGTAGCGGGGAATTCTCTTAGAATTTCCTTAAGTCATCTCGTGGCTTCTGAGCTTTTATCGTTTAGGTTGCTTGCAAACGCCATGGCGGCCCAATTATCAGGCACCCTGGGTAACTGCATTCTTTCTCGTTGAAACCTGTCTATAAACTCACGGAGTAGTTCCGCGTCTCCTTGTTTTATTTTGAATATGTCTTCCATTATCTTCTCAACTTTTTGTACACCAGAGTGTGCTTTTATAAACGAATCTGCAAGCTCCGCAAAAGAGTCAATTGAATTTTCAGGGAGGAGAGAATACCAGGTTAGGGCCCCTTTGGTAAGTGTTTCCCCAAATTTTTTGACAAGGACTGATTCAATCTCTTGTTTTGTTAAGTCGTTGCCTTTTATCCCAGTAGTGAAAGAAGTCACATGGTCACGTGGGTAAGTTGTTCCATCATATTTGGGAACGTTAGGCATTTTAAACTTCTTGAGTATAGGCAAGGGTGCCGCACTTGGCTTCTAAGGTTGTTGAGAATACCTATCAACATCAATGCCTTTGATGATAGGTGGTACTCCAGGAATTTGTTCGATGCGATCATTATGCTCCTTCATCTGTTTCTGCATGGTTAGAAGTAAATTTTGTAATTCTGAGTTATTAGATATACCTGGTCTCGTTTCGAGAGATTCATTAGGAGTATCTCCTATTCCTGAGTTTGCCAACCCAGATTGAGGATTTTCCATGGTGATGGTATTATTGGGAGGTGGCGTCGGCAGTGTAGGTAACGCTTCCGGTAATCCTCTCGCAAATTCTTGCAAAGCTTGTCTCACATACTCTGCAATCATCTGCTTTACACGATCTTGTTCCACAGTTTGATCATTATCACCATTGTTGTTATTGGATCTTTCTGGGGATTGTTCCATTGAACCACGTGGGGTTCTTGAAGGCGATGGAACTGGGGTTCCACTCCTTTGCTGGTTGTTTTCGTTGGAGTTTGACATATTTAAGAGGATATCACTTAAAAATCAAGCAAATATTATCAGATTCCCGGTAACGGGACAAATTTGTTTAACCAAAGAATTAGACCCTTTGAATAAAGCTTATTTTTAAGATGAACACGGGTTACTGATAATCAAGGAAATGGAGAAAAATGAATAACAAACAATATTGCAGAAATATAGAATTGCGAAGTCAATTATATTCGAGAATCAGATGCCTTTACAAGCTGTATTCCCCTCCCTTATATAGGAGATTCCTATAACGTACAACTCTTGTTATGGTTGCTCATTAATGACTAATTATGACATTAATGAGGCATTACAAAGGATAACGGTAATTGGGGTACAGTTACATAACGTTCGAGTAATCAATTGTGGGTCTTTGAATCTGCCCGTAGATTTGTCTAGATCCATTCTGACCATGCCTCTCTCCTGTTTTGATCATGTTGAGTTTCCCGTGGCTGATAA
The DNA here is from genome assembly GCA_005239525.1 of Nicotiana knightiana. Taxonomy (NCBI): domain Eukaryota; kingdom Viridiplantae; phylum Streptophyta; class Magnoliopsida; order Solanales; family Solanaceae; genus Nicotiana; species Nicotiana knightiana. The sequence continues at coordinate 25,340 of ML376403.1, read as the reverse complement.
GCTCGATTGTTTACTGAATCGTTCCTCTTTGTACCGTACCTCTACAAAGAATCACATCCAGCTGTCGTGTTTTCCTGTGTCCACGTGACTGGCTGAGTTGTTAAAAGCTGGCTTACGTGTGAAACTCTTTTTTAACAATACAATAACATCACTGCTTCTTTAGCAGCTAAAGGCATTAATGCTGGACTAAAGTTGGCCACGAAGTCGACCAAAACTTGTGACTTGGTTGCAGTCCTGGGCTTGTATTCAATATTATATTCACTAATTTCGACTGCCTATTTAGCCAAACGACCCGACAACTCAGGTTTTTGAAGGACATTCCTCAAAGGAAAGGTTGTCACAACGGCTATTAGATGATATTAAAAATAAGGCCTAAGCTTTCGAGAGGAAACTACGAGAGTTAAATCCATTTCAAGGTGCGATATCGTGTCTCCACTCCCCGATAATATTTTACTAACATAATAAACAGAAAATATCATACCTCCTCTTTCCGGACCAAACCAACACTTATGCTAATTCTGAGACCGCCAGGTAAATCAATAGTTTCTCACCTTCTTCTAGTTTTGACAATATTGGAGGGCTAGACATGTAACTTTTTAGATATTTCAGTGCCTTTTGGCATTCCGGAGTCCACAAAAATCGTTCATCTTTTTCAAAATTGAAAAGAAGTGGTGGCACTTTTTCGAAGACCTCGAGATGAACCTGCTTAGAGCCGCCAATCTATCGGTCAACCTTTGTGCTTTCTTCACACTTTTTAAATCGTCCGAAATATCCTTGACGACTTTGATTTTGTCGGGGTTTACTTCGGTTCCTTTGAAAGACCAAAAACCCCAAAAATTTACCAGAACCAACTCCAAAAGTGCGCTTCTCTAGATTGAGCTTCATGTTGTATTTTCTCAGAATACCAAATGTTTCTTGGAGATGTTTCAGATGTTCTCCTGCATTAAGATACTTAACTAACATGTCGTCATTATAAACTTCCATTGTCTTGCCTATTGTTTTTCAAACATTTTATTAATAAGCCTTTGATAAGTGGCTCTCGTATTTTTAATCCCCAAAGCATCATATTATAGCAATATGTGCCAAAACTCGTGATGAAATAAGGCTTCTTTTGATCTTCCAGGTCCATCCTAATTTGATTATACTCGGAATAAGAATCAAGAAAGATCATTAACTCTTGCTCGACCGTAGCATCAATTATTTGATCAATGATTGGCAGTGAGAAAGTGTCTTTAGGGCATGCCTTATTTAAATTCTATAACCTACACATATTCTAAATTTATTATTATTCTTAGGCACTACTACTACGTTAGCTATCCAATCGGGGTAATTTATCTCTCAAATTGACCTATATTAAGTAACCGGGTTACCTCTTTGTTAACAAACCTGTTTCTGATCTATGCTACCGGTCGTTTCTTCTGCCTTACCAAAGGGAAGTTAGGGTCCAGCCTTAGCTTGTGGACCTACACCTTTAATGGAATACCTTTCATATCTGAACGGGACCATGCAAAACAATCCACGTTAGATTTAAGAAAATCCATAATTTTTAACCTGAGTTTGGGACTTAACCCCGTTCCTAAGTGGAATTTTCTTCCAATAATTCTTTGACCAAGGCCACTCATTCGAGCTCTTCTGCTGTTGATTTGGTCACATCCGCCTATTCCGGTACTTGGAAAGACCTCGGTACCTGATATAGTTCTGATGACTCCTCATCTTTATCATCTTCAACCGAGATGGAAGAAGACACTGGTTCCTGTAATTGCTATTTGCTCGCTTCTTTGCCCTTGCTACTGGAAACAGTTAATGCTTTCATCTCCCTTGCACCCGGTTGATCTCCTCTAATTTTCTTGATCCCTTCTAGTGTCGGAAATTTTAATAGTTGATGGTAAGTTGAAGGTACAACCTTCATTTCATGTATCCAAGGCCTTCTGAGGATTACATTATAGCCCACGTCGCCGTCAACCATTTCGAGCAAGGCGGTCTTCGTCACTCTTTCGCTAAGTGTGGCCAGCAAAATTTCTCCCTGGTTTATCACACTCGTTAAGTTGAACCCGACCAAAAGCTTTATGGTCGGAACTATGTTTCCTGCCAGTTTTGCTTGCTCCAAAACTCTCCATTATATGATGTTAGCGAAACTTCCTAGATCAACCAACACACGTTTAATTTTAAAATATAATACATTAAGAGATATTACCAAAGCATCATTTTGCAGTAGAAGAAGTCCATATGCATCTTCTTTTATGAAGGTGATGTCATCTTTTAAGACCTCTCGGATCCTTTTTCCATGAGCCACTGATATCTTCGTCTTCTTCGCTGCTGAAAATGTTACCCCATTTATTTTTTCTCCACCAAAGATCATTTTCATCATCATCCGAGGTGACCCTGCAGTCGGGTGATGGTTCTGCAACATTCTGGTTACTTCCATAGTTATTCTTGGTGCGGTCATTTAAAAACTCTCTGAGGTGACCATTCCTAAACAGCGTTGCTACCGCTTCACGAAGATGTCGGTATTCCCTAGTCCTATGTCCATGAGTTCCATGGAATAGACACCATAGATTAGGATCCCTTTGGTGAGGATCCGATCGAATTGGTTTCGAGAACCTAGCTTCTTTAATATTCCTTATTGCCGACACCAATTCTACTAAGCTGATCTTTAAAGTTGTAGTCGGATAATCTGGTTTGAATCTCGGGACCCTGACGTTTCTTTCTCCTGCAACGATCTACTACTTCGACCATAATCCGTCCTTCTACCAGAAGCGAACCCATCCGAAGACTGAAAACCTTTATTTCTATGCCCATCGCCCCTCTCGTAAGTTTGAAAACGACTTCTAGAGGGCCTCCGATTTGCATCAAAATCATTTTTGAACTTATATTGATTCCGATCATGATTCCGTCCTTTCGAAGAACCCAATTGATCATCTTCTATACTGATCTTTGACTCGTAGCGATTGTGAACATCTACCCATATGGTTTCCTGAAATTCTAGCAAACTTTGCTTCAGTTTTCGGGAGGCATCAGACCTCAACGGGTCTAGACTCTTTGTAAATACCTCCACTTCCCACTCATCCAGTACCGCTGGTAACATCATACTTTCCTTCTAAAACCAGATCAAGAACTCTCGTAATAGTTCAGATTCTCCTTAGGATATTATGAATACATCCACCTTCCTTGACTGGAACTTTTTTGCTACAACATGAGCATTGATAGACGAATCTGCAAGCATTTCAAAGAATCAATGGAATGCTCAGGTAAGAGAGATTACCAAGTTAAGGCACCTTTCGTCAGGGTTTCGCCAAACTTCTTCAAGACATATTCGATCTCGTGCTGGGCCAGGTTGTTTCCCTTTACTGTTGTAGTGAATGTCGTGATGTGTTCCTGTGACTCCTAAGTTCCATCATATTTTTGTATATTTGGCATCTTAAACTTCTTTGGGATCAACTCTGGAGCCACACTTGGTTTAAATAGCAACCGAGTATACTTTTTGAAACCCGGTCCCTTTAACACTGGCGACGCTCCTGGGATCTAATTCATCCAAGCATGGAACTTTTTAGCATTTTGGTCCATACGTTCATTCATTTCCCTCGTAAATCTCATGAGCTCGGTTTTGAAAAGGTAATTTGAGCTGTTGTTCCTAGTTCCACTACCGGTACCTCCTGCCTCGATGAAATCGATCTTCTCCCTTGGAGTATTGTTATCTTTTCTTTGATTTGTTTGATTTACGGGAACGCTGGGAGGAATCAAAGCCTTTCCATTAGAATTATTGGAAACACCCAATAACGCCTTTTCCAATTTTGTCATCACCTGACCTTGTCTTGAGAGGTGATCCATAATCGCTCTTTGTTGTTCTCTCAAGATTTTGACCATTTCAACAACGTATTCATCATCCGCATCATCAGGAGTTGGTCCCTCATATGTCGAGGATACTGACCTTCGCGAACTGGAGTTGCTTCAGCTCCTTCATTGCGGGTTTCGGTGGTTGAATCATCATGCTAGAACACATCTTCACGTTCATTGTGTTCTCCAAAATTATAGACATTGTTGACATCATTATCTGCCATACCTGATTTTTTTTGCTAAGGAAGGAATCAAATTTGTTAGTAACAAATGAATGGATCAAAGCAATTACACAATTTTCTATGCCCCACGGGGGCGCCAAATTGTTTACCTGTAAAACGGTACAATTGACTTTGTAACATACTTTATAGACACATGAATGAATTTGATCCAAAGATATGAAATGAAACAAGAACATAAATAAGATTATGAAATAAAATTGAAGGAAATACAAGCCTGGCTATGAGCTTAGCCTCTCCGGGGACAGAAGCGAGAACAATATTCAAGAATAAAGGTAAAAAATAGTTTTATAACATGAGCTGACTTAAGCTTTTGTGTATAGAATGTTTCGTGTCTACAATGGATGCTAATTCTTATATTTATAACTCTATTTAAGGAGATAAGATCCCCAAATCAAGCTCCTCTTGAGTGAGAATAAAACTGTCATTGATGGTTGCATAACAGTGGGATATATATGCAAATATTCTCTGCAACGACTGCTCATTGAATGCTACCCGATGTCAATACTTTGAATCTTTGTCATTGGTTACTCTGTCTTCGGGATTCATCCAACACCGGTTACATGCTTGCAACCGGTATCAACATATCTACTATTTGCTGACTCACATCCTACCTGTCTTCAGCTCCACGTGTCACCTCTTCATTCGTCTAACTGTCACTAACCAATTTTACTGCATACAATCTAGTTTCTCTGTATTTTTGTATAATACTTATATTTAATAAATTGCGTCACCATGTTGTTTTTATTTAAAAAGGAAAAAAATTAAGATGGATAAAAATAAATTTATTGTATACGGTCGAAACCGGGATCGTCTATTGTATGACAAGTCGAGGCTAAAACGTGATAGGTTGAAGCTCGACCCCGGGTTATATCGAACCAAAGTGCGAAGTTAAATCATCGAGCTCGTGACTCTGGGATCGGACAAGATCGAGGAAACTTTGTCGGGCCAAATAACTGAAAGCCGAAACATCCGCGATCAGTTAGATATCACGATAAAAATCTCGGCATGTATCAAGGAGAGACCATTAATTATCAAATTATGAGAAAACCTTTTATAGAATTTATCAAGAGTAGGGCTCATATAA
>ML376401.1:170726-203226 GCA_005239525.1 Nicotiana knightiana | reverse complement strand
ACTACAACAAGAACCTAGTTGAACAAATAGAGATTAATCAACCAATCAAAACTATATTAATATTACAATTAGTTTATCCCCCAACAGGTTCTACCAAAACCCTAGATTAAAGAATTTAGCTACTCATGTTCATAAGAATCAAACCCAAAAGAAATTGCATAATTGAACTACAAAGTAATGAATAAAAGATGTGAAAATCAATGTTTTGTCACTTCAATGGTTTTCTCTCTTCAAATCCTTCGTATGCCTTCCGAATCTCCTCAAGTTGTGTTTTATGGGTCTATTTATATCTTTAGGGAAAATCCTAAACATGTAGGAGAATTCTATTCCAATCGGGAAACACTTAAACTCGTCAAAACTCGGAATTAACCGGAACAGGGGCCTGGCGTTTGGGCCCTAGCGCCAGGCTAAGGCTGGCATTTTAGCTCTAACGCCTGGCTAACGCCAGGCAGGGTCAGGCGTTTCAGCTCTAACGCCTGGCTAACGCCAGGCAGGGTCAGGCGTTTGGGCTCTGGCGCCCGGCTATAGCCCGATGCACTCCTCCTCGTCTCTTGAGCGTATTTTCGATGTATTTGCATCAATTTAGCTCGATTTCCATCTCCAATTCACCTACACATGAAATAGACTCTATTATGCACATAAAAAGTGTATTTTTATCGTTAGCGCACATAAAATGTAGGGCATATAATATATTAAACCATGAATTCTAGCCTCGCATCACGTATCATTCATAGAGATAGTCAAAAGGTATGTGGGACTCTGTCAGGCACTCTAAACCATCGTTCTTCTTCAAACCCATCATTTTCAGGAACCCCCTAGCGGCACGGTTCTCCTCCAAGAGGGGGGTCATTTCTATATTGCCAAAACGGAACACAGACCTTTCTCTATCCCAGAACATAGTGGCTGCTTCGGTCAACATGTTGTTTTGTTGAATATCCACTAAAGAGGGCAAGTTACCGAGGACCCTCTTTACATGGTCTTTGTCACTAGGCAAGAGGTCTTCGCACCAATCCAGCAATAGTGGTGGGGTTCTTTGGACCATGTCGAACTTGGGGACTTCATGCCTCATTTTCTGCAAAATAGATAAGGTTAGACCCTTACCCCCACCAGACTCGACTATTTATACACTTATGATTAGCATGCACACATTTAGTTCTCCAAATAAATACACAGAACGTGACTGTGTCCGTTGGGATTATGAAAACCAGGTGGACTTTGGATAAGGCTGTCTTAAAGGGATATCATGCGGACGGCACGTTAACCCAGCTAGGTTTGACCATGATGTATGCACAATATGACAGAGTAAGTTTTCTATGCGGTTTTAGACTGGTACCCTCAGCGGACAACTTGAGGGGGAAAGGCACGGAACCATCGACTGCACCGCTGATCGACTAGTTTTACCGCAAATAAGCCTTTTCGAATTTAGGGGTGATATAAAATGGAAGGGTGCAAACACTCATCAAGCGTTGCTATAGGATTTGTCTAGGCACGAGTGGAATATGATGTTGAGCATGATTTATGCAACAATAAATGAGCAATAAAAGCATGTTGTCATGTATTTGCACGTTATGAAAGCGGTAAATACAACAGTTATAATTGAAAAAGCAGTTCAAGGGAAAACAAAAAGAAACATGTCAGTTTAATTTTGAAAGGAATAAATACTTGAAAGAGATAAGCAATTAATGGCACATAAAGGGGGGAAAGGGAAAGGTCGCACGTATTAACAAAGTAAACACAAGTTCACAAAGCAATTTGGAGAATGGTAAAAGCCTAGGATAATCCCCAGAAGAGTCGTCATGCTGTCGCCCCCCCTCCCCCCTCTTTCCTCCCCTTTGGGATCGATGAGAATATTCGACATTATTGGGACAACTCATTTCCTTTTGGGAAAGGGATAAGGAATTGAAGAGTCGCCACCTAACGATTTTAAGGTGCGTTAGGGCACCTACTAAAGGTTATTTACAAACACAGATTAGATAACCATAGATAGGGTAAGGACTTGAAATTACTTCAAGGGGAAGGTATTAGGCACCCCTCGAAGTCCACAACTGTGGTTCCCGGCCCAAACAAACTTTGTGAATAGATAGCATATAAGCAATAAAAACATAGGTAAATAGATTAAGGTTTTGAGAAGATTTGCAGTCCAAGAACACATATGTGCTTAAGTTTAAAAGATTTAAAGTCTAAGCCCATAAACAAAATTCTGGAGGTTTTACAATATAAGCACACATGTGTAAGGGATAGAGGGGGTTCCTAGGTTGTTTATCCTATAGGATCACATCAGTACAATGCCCGGTAATCACTCCTCAGAAGAGGGGCTACATGTGGCATTAGCGCACCGGACATCATATCCATGTCTACCCTTCCCACCCCTTAGCGGTTATTAAGCGAGTTTATTAACGACCTCTATGCGTGCTGTTACCCGTCCCTTCTTAATGGACCTGGAGGAATTTAGGACCTCTAAATATAGGCAGTTCTAGACAAAAATCCCTAAGGTTAAAAGGATAAAATTCTAAGCGACATGCAGGAACAAATAGGACTTTACAAATAAATGCAGGAAAAACAGTTAAGAGGCTCAGATTTACCTCCACAGACAATGCACATAAGCAACACGTCTCAAACACAAACAAGAGGCAATTTTATTAGACAAAATTCTAAGATAGGATATCTAGGTGAATATCAATGCACAGAAGTATGCAGCTTGTTTATAAGCTTAATAGCAAGGACCTAATCAGTTTGCCTACTGATTTTAAAACCTGTTAGCCTTTAGACAGTAAACGCAATCAAAACAGTATTCATTTTTTTTAAAGAGATTGATTACCTAAGGCTTTCCTAGGCATGGGGTTGTGCATAGTAACTACCAAAACTATTAGACAGTTCAGAGGTTGTTTTACCTAAAACATGTTGTTGTAAATATGAGAATGCAGAGATAGTTACCAATTTCTATTAAGAGCATACATGATAATCATATGCGAGACTATCTTATATCTTTTCATGATTCAGCAGTTTAAACTAAGCGTAGTTAAGTAAATGTAGACGAAATCCTAGAGCACGATATCTAATATGCACATATGAATGCAGGATGGCTAAGACATAATTTCAGGATGCACAGGATTCCTAAAGCATGATTTCTAAAATGCACAAAGAGTTACAGGATGATTAGGACATGTTTCGAATGCACATGAGTATTAATTTTATCACCCTAGGAGCAGGATTTCTAAGTGGTAGGCATAAACATAAATTAAGGACATGTTGTACGTTAAAGCAGTAAATATGAAAAGCCTTAAAGACATGATATCTATGTTTGGCATGGTTTGAATGAACATATTAGTCCTAAGCATGGATTCTAATGCAGATATAGGAAATGTAGAGCCTAAGGCATGATTTCTACCAAGTGGCATTGATAAGATCATATAGCTATCCCCCATTTCACTAGTTATCCCCCAGTATTCATTTACAATAATTATTACAGGCTAGCTGAGTAAATTACATAAATAGATAAAGGAAAAGAAGAACTTAAACTATAGGGAGCCTAAAAACAAGCCCATATTCCCAGAACCTCAAGTGCCCAAATGTTTCATAGCCTTTCTCATATCCGGGTGTGTCAGAGGTCCCTAAGGACCTCAAGGGATCTCGGGCAGTGCTCACACCCAGATTTCATAACCATAATTGAGTAAGTGCAGTGTGGAAGGGCCAGCCCCAGTGCATCAGAGTTCAGAGGGATCTCATAGAAATCCCAAGGCATTCATATACTGGAGGGGCAGAACCTAAGGAACTAAGAGTAGAGTGAGAGTTCTTGACATAGTTTTGAAAAGGGTTTAAATAGGAAAGTAGTATTTGAAAGAAGGGATTCAGTTACAATAGTTTTATAAAATAGGAGAGTTGTTTAGCAGTAAAACAATTTTGATAAGAGTGGTGAAATCAAACGAACAACAGATCAAATACAGAGCCCAAACAGGTTCAGCAATACTCAAATAACAACCCTTCACACAGGGATAATTGGGGACTGAGGACACATAATACACATATAATAAACACAAGTCTCTTGCAATTAAGGGGTAGCTAATAGTGTGAATAGTGAGACATGAATTCAGAAGTGCTAATTAGAACATAGTCACATAATCAGAAGTGCTTAGGGGGGTTCATGGGATTTGGAGATGACATAGTATAGGATTTCATAGCAGTAGGGAGGACATAAAAGAACTAAACATGATTGATCATAGCATCAGGGCAACCTAGGGTAACAAATAAATAAGGCTTACCAGAACTAGGCTACTAGTACACAAGCATCAAAAATAGAATTAAGTCATATTGAATCAGATTACAAGTTTATAAGAACATGTTAATCCTAAAGAGTTAAGACATAATTAACATACTGAATTAAGCAATGATGCAAAGAGTTCAATTGCATGTTGAACAGCAAAACAATAGATAGAAACAGATCAGGAACATGATAAACTGAAGTAGTAAAAGAAACATATTGGTTTTGGGACTTAAATTGAAAATCAAAGCATACCAGTAAAGGGACACTAAACACAAGGTGAAGGGGGCAGGAGAGCACAATATTTAGCCTTGGCTTGCAGCCGGCTAACTCAGAATAATAGTAAGTGACACAGAAAGAGATCAGAAAGCTTTGAGTGTAGGAGATAGAGTTTGAACTAATGTGTTCGTGTCTGTTTAGTGTCAATGAGAGAGAGCATATATAGTAGTTTGAAACTAGGTAGGATAAGGTAACAATCAAAGTCAGGCAGTGATTGGGGAATCAGAATCAATCAACATAAGATCAATATAAGTACTCCCTTCAATTAAGGAGTTAACTTTGAACGGTAATAGACATGCAATAAATAAGGAAAGATACCATATGACTGGAATATAACACAATAAGGAAATAATTTCAGCACAGTACCAGTATAGAACATGTAATTGAGGCTAGGTTCAGAGGATTCTAATTAAGGAAATAACATGAGAATTAATTTGACAGCATAGTCGACCATAAAATAAGGCAAGAATTAAGCTAAGGTCGAAAAATCATCAGGGAAATCATCATAAGGGATTAGTGAAAGGTATCAATCAAAGGGAATCAAGGGTTCAAATAAGAAATAGTACTGATAAACATAAACCTCTGAGAGTTAGCGAGGTAAGCACATAATAGGTAGAAATAGGCAGAATCAAAAACACTAGTAAGCCAAATAGGGTGAAAATCACACAAAATTAGGGATTCGCATAGAACATAGTATGACTTAATAGAATAGACATGATATAGGCGGAAGAAGCAACAATCGGAAACCTTAATGACCATAATAGGGTAGAAATCACAAAATACTCAGATTAATCAAAGCAGATTCATGAGAATCAAACATGCAAACAAGTTTAAAGAACAAACAGTAAAGACGAACTCAGAACCCAAAGATTAAACCAAGAAACTTAGGGTTTTCAACATAATAAAATCAGATGAAGGAAAAACTTAAACAAATCGTTTAAACACAGTGAAAATCACAGAATAACAATAAAGTCAGAAGAAGAATCATTTTTTTTAAAAGGGGTTAAGAAACCCTAGTTTTAAGATGAAGAGATGCTTTAGGAAAATCAGAAAATCTTCAAGAAAACAGCAAAATAACTCAGAATATACCCAGATCTATTCCATATCTAAGAAATCCAGTGTTAAAATTAGTGTTTCAGATAGAGAGAGAGAGTGTCGGCTTAGAAGCCACAGGTTCTAGCCGAAGATGGGAGGATCTTACTCAGATGGCCATGGACGGCCTGAGAATGACATGAAAACCATGGGAGGTGAGTGAACCGCCTTCTGGTTCCTTTGAGGACCTCAAGGCAGCAATAACCCGGTGTAGGAAGGAGCCATGGAGGCTGGGAGGGTGGTGATACCACCATAGTTACCGGCAAGTCGATGAACGGTGCGAGCTTAGTTTAGGAGAGAGAGTTTGAGAGATGAGAGAGATGTGTAACGGCAGAGTGAAAGATAGAAATGGCTTATCCTATGGAATTTGTCTAGTAGCTATTACTGGTCGATATCTGTACTTCTATTAATGTAGTAATTATCTCCTATGTTCTTTGTTCTGTGTGCTTTTATTTCCTTTTTATTGATGTCAAAGGGGGAGAAAACTGTGTGAGAAGTAAACACCAGTAGGAGGACAACAATTATTCAGGGGGAGATGAACACAACATAAACTTAGGGGGAGAAAAACATAAAGAGGGAAGTATCATAATTTATGGTCCTTTTGGGTTTACTCTCTCTTGATTGTCATCATCAAAAAGGGGGATCTTTTTAAGTTTAAACTTAAGTTTCAATGATGACAATATAGTCGTATGTTAAATTTGCAGGACTGCGGGATTCGAACTAGCAAAAAAGAAAGAATGAAGATGTTGCTCAAGAATGAAGATAATGTCGCTACATTAATGGACAATCAAACGAGTTCAGATTGCCAATCAAGGAAATTCAATCAAGAAGTTCGCCAGCATATATTCTCTGTCCATATATAAGCTCAATCTTGGCTTGAATGGCTCCTCAATGAAAGCGTGTGATAAGGAAAGTCATGATCGAATCTGGGATCTTCAAAGAGCAGGATTCGAAGAGGCACCCCTTGGGTCAAGTCCCTTTGAAAAGATATCGTGCCTCTAATTTCTCCAAAGACTCAATGGCTCGTTTCTCTCCTATAAGAAGGATACTATTACCTGCGCAACTACATACATTGTATTCTAAGTCTATCTACTTCTTACCCTAAACACTGTAATCTTTAGTTATCAGTGTCTCAAAAGATAGAAAGAACTAGAACACAAAAGAGAGTTGTGCCAAATATTCAGAATTCATTGTTGATACTTATCGTTGGTGGTGAATGAGTTAAAACCATATGTATTGTAACACTTTCAAGATCTTAAGGAAACCCTTGTGATCCAAAGGAAACTGGATGTAAGAACCACAACGGTACCGAACCAATATAAAATTGTTGTGTGTTATTTACCTTTCAATTACTACTTTCTTTCATTATGCACTGTGTTCAGTCAACTAATATTACTATTAGTCGATTAATTTTTAATAACCCACAATTCACCCCTTCTTTTACTTTCACGGTGTGTGATTCTCGAAAGCTTTTATGTTGGAAATGATGAAAATAATAATTTTTGGCCTAAAAGGTTGATTTTAGTTGACTTTGGTCAATGTTTTGACTAAACGGACCTAGGACCATGTTTTGATGGTCCCGGTGGGTCCGTAATGAAATATGGGACCTGGGCATAGGCCCGAAATCGAATTTTGAGGTCCCTAGTTCGAGATATGAATTTTTGTTGAAAATTGAAAGACTGAAAATCTAGTGATTTTAAGAAAATGGTTAATATTTGATCTTGTTTTTATCGGGTTCGTATTTTTGTTCCGGAGCCCAGTACAGGTCTGAAATAATATTTATACCTTATCTGTGAAATTCAGTGAAAAACGGGATTGATTTGACGTGCTTCAGACGTCCGGTTGAGAAAATAAGAATTTTAAAGTGTTCTTGAGAATTTCATACGTTTTGGTGCTACATTCGTATTCCTAGGTGTTATTTTGGCAATTTAATCACACGAGCAAGTTTGTATGATGTTTTAGGACTTGTGTGCATGTTTGGTTTGGAGCCCCGAGGGCTCGGGTGAGTTTCAGATAGGCTACGGAATATTTTGGAGTTGGAAACTCTAGTGTAAATGGATGTATCTGGTGTGCTGATACTTGTGCTTCACGATCGCGAAGGGGAAACGGGGTTGAGAAGGAATTTACTCTTTGAAAGCACGGAGATTGGGTTGCAAACACGGAGTAATAGGGGACTTACCCTTCGCGAACGTGGCCAGCTCGACGGGAACGCAATGAATTAGGGAACTGGTGGAGGGGTAAGGTGTTCTTCTATGCGAACGTGATCGTTGGGTCGCGAACGCGAAGCCCAGGGGGAGCAGCCTTTCACGAACGCGTAGTGAGACTTACAAACACATAGGCTTTCGGGCCACTATCTTTCGCGATCGCGACAGGCCCTTTGTGAACGCGAAGAAGGCATGTCCAGTAAATTAAAAACAAATCAGAAACGGGATTCTTCACAAATTTCATATCTCTTTCACTAGAAGTCGACCTAGGCAATTTTTGCAGAGGGAATTCAACAACAAATCATAGGTTTGTACTCTTTAACTCGTTTCCTTCAGTTTCCATCATCACCCATTAAATTTCTAGTCCTAAATCTTGTTCTTTAATGGTAGAAATTAGGGATTTTGGGAGAAATGGGGGGTTTTACAAATTTGGGAATTCCGACCTCGATTTGGGGTCAGATTCTGAAACTAATTACATATTTGGGCTCGGGGTTTAATGGGTAAATGGGTTTTGGTCCAAACCTTGAGTTTTGACCAAGCGGGTCCGGGGTCGATTTTTGACGTTTGGGGGAAATGTTGGGAAACTTATAATAATTTTTGACTTTTTGGGGAAATGTTGGGAAACTTATAATTATGTATTGAAATTGATTTCTTAGCATTAATTAATGTTATTAAGTTAAGTATGACTAGATACTAGTGGTTCGGAGGTGGAAACTAGAGGGAAAGCGGTAATTGAGCAGTGAGTGGCATGTGGATGTTGTCTCTAACCTTGACTTGAGGGAATTAGGAACCCTCGGACTATGTGATTATGTGAAATCCATGTGAGCAGTGTATATGCGAGGTCGAGAGTGCTTATATGTCGCCAAATTATCTATTTTCCTTGATTTACGGCTTTCCTTTAATTTTTTTATTTCCTGTCTTAATTGTTATGTACTCTAAATGCTTCCATGCTTAATTTATACGTGTTAATCAACATCTTCTCATGTTAGCTATGTTAGTTCTTCCCATATGTCCCCTAATCCCTTCTATTTTCTTAATTTGACTTGTTGTACCTTTAAAATTGTAAATTTTCTAGATTGGTTTCACTGTGTAGTATTATTTGAGTAGAGTTGATATTAATCAAGGTTTCCTTTGTTTGGTTCGATTTGGTATTTATTTATCGTAAATGCCTTGTGATTTAGGCTGTAAATTGACTATGCACGTTGAGTGTTTGGTACTGATATGGTGGGATCGGGCTGCACGCTGCAACGGGAGGAATAAGGGAGGATTGATGTGGAGGAATAAGGGTGAATATGTTTATACGGTGGGATCGGGTTGCACGTCGCAGCAGGAGGAATAAGGGTGGATTGATATGGTGAAATAAGGGTGAATTATTCTATTGATATTGATATATGGTGGGTTGCGCGCCGCAATATATATATTATTTTCTTTTATTGTATTTGTTACGGAGGAATAAGGGAGAATTTCGAGATGTATGGTGGGATCGGGTTGCGCGCCGAAACAAAACTATATGTTTCTATTTTCTGAAGTACATTTATTTCCGGTATTTCTTTCATTATCTGATATAGTAAGGATTGGTAAATTCTGGACAACTCTAGTTCCCTAGAGGCTGTGGGTATCGACTTCAGTTGGTTGTGTAGTTCAGTTCTGTATTTTCTATTATTCTGTCATTTATATACTGCGTACAGGTTTTGTATAGATGCCCCGCCTTAGCCTCGTCACTACCTCGTCGAGGTTAGGATCGGCACTTACCAGTACATGGGGTCGGTTGTACTGATACTACACTCTGCACATTGTGCAGATTTTGGAGACGGTCCCAGCAGCGGTCATTAGTGAGCTCGGATTGGATATCTGCGGAGACTTGAGGTATGGTTGTTCAGCACCCGCAGCACCTGAAGCCCCCATCCTTTTTTTTAGTTGTATAATTTCATTCAGACAACTTTATACTTATTTCAGACCTTTATGTGTATTATTGTAGAAGCTCGTGAACACGTGACACCAGATTCAGGGAATTGTAATAGACAATTGGCTATTTAAATTTCCATATTTGTACTTAGAACACATCTGTTATTTTAGTTTGTTATCAATTTTACTGTTTAAACTGCTAAATGAAGTAAAAATGTTCTAACGTTGGCTTACCTAGAAAGTGAACTGTTAGGCGCCATCACAGTCTTGACAGTGGGACTTCCGGGTCGTGACAAGTTGGTATCAAAGCACTAGGTTGCCTCGGTCTCACAATTCACAGACAAGCTTAGTAGAGTCTAGGGGATCGGTACGGAGATGTCTGTACTTATCTCCAAGAGGCTATGAAGCTTAGGAACCAATTTCCACTTTTATTCAACTCTATCGTGCGATTTTGTTATCTCAATATTGATTGAAATCTCTTATTCTTATTCTCTCACAGATGGCGAGAACACGTACCGCTTCTTCAGCTGAGCAGCAGTTAGATCCTCCAGCAGCACCTCCTATGAGAGGCAGGGGCCAAGGCAGGGGCAGGGCTCAGCCTAAAGCCCGAGCAACAACCCTAGTTGTGGAGCCTCAGGTAGAGTTTGATGAGGAGGTTCCAGCTCAGACTATTCCTATCGGACCAGCTCAGGTCCCGGAGGGGTTTATTTCCACCCCAGTACTTCAGGATGCCTTGGTCCGATTGGTGGGCCTTATGGAGAGTGTGGCCCAGACTGGCGCATTCCCCATGGCACCAGCCGTATCTCAGGTTGGAGGAGGAACCCAGACTCCTGCTACTCACATCCAAAGCAGATGGCTCCCCAATTTCAGACTCCAGCAGCACATCCAGTCGGAGTAGTTCAGTCGGTTGCTGCGGCACAGCCCGGTGATAGGTCAGCTATGTCCTTTGAGTCCTTATGGAGATTGGAGAGGTTAATCAAGCTCTTTCCAGTTCATTTCAGTGGTGCTAATTCAGAGGATCCGTAGGGAGTATCTTGACAGCTATCACGAGGTTCTTTGGAACATGGGTATATTGGAGACCAATGGGTCTACTTTGCTGCTTTTTAGATGACTGGTTTCGCCAAGAAATGGTGGAGGGATTATTTGATGACCAGACAAGCTGGGTCGCCTGCTCTTACTTGGGACCAGTTCTCACATCTCTTCTTAGAGAAGTTTCTGCTTATGACCTTGAGGGAGAAGTGCCGCCCTCAGTTTGAGCATCTCCAGCAGGGCAGCATGACTGTTACTCAGTATGAGACCCATTTTGTGGATCTGGCCCGTGATGCTATTCTTTTTCTTCCCACACAGAGAGAGAGATAGATAGATAGAGAGAGGGTGAGGAGGTTTATTGAGGGACTTGCTCAGCCTATTAGATTGCAGATGGCTAAGGAGACTGGGAGCGAGATTTCTTTCCAGGATGCGGCCATTGTCGCCAGACGAGTCGAGATGGTTCTTGGATAGGGAGGTCAGGGGTCAGATAAGAGACCTCGTCATTCTGGTGGATTCAGTGATGCCTCATCTGGAGACAGGGGTACTTGTGGTAGAGGCCATCCTCCCAGGCCATTCCATTCAGCGTTTCAGGCATCTCACAGTGCTTCAGGTAGTCGTGGTTCTTATGTGCCTCCTTCTGCGCAGCCAGCCTATTGTTGATACCCAATTTATCCTATAATATTTTTTTAAATGCATATATACCTTCTTTTTTTTTAACAAACAGGAAATATATATTAAATACTTAAATAGGGTTTGTTACATCACAACCTAAGTTTATGCCACTTAGGGCATATTGATTACCCAAGCTTGCTAAGGAGTTGCAAGCATCCATAGATAAGTTTTTAACAAAATCCAAAGGATTGTTTTTATCCACTATTACATAATTTTCGATATTGCTTGGTGGTAATACAAAAACTGCTTTTTCTTTTCTTCTTCTAGTGCTTCCCAGCTTGGCCATGGAGTGTGCTGCCTTGTTTCCTTCTCTAAAGCTATGCCTGAGGAAGGTCACCTTCCCTTGGTGCATTAACGACCTGCAAAATTTTACAAGACCATAAAAATGTTTATTACCATTGTGAATTGCTTGTATTGCGTCAACACAATCTGTCTCTATCTCGAGTGGGAAGAAATTCCATTCATGAGCTGTTTTAACCCTTCTTTGATTGCTTTTAATTCTGCTTCCAAAGATCCCCTAGAATTTGTGAGCTTTGTGAAGCCTACAATCCAGTGGCCTTCTGCATTGCATAGAACTCCTCCAACACTGCTTTTGTCTTTGGTGTAACTTGCATCCACATTCACCTTGTACCACCCTTTTAAGTGGTTTTAGCCAACGAACTTTGATTTGGATCTTTTCAACAAGCAATGGGTTATGATCTATTAGTAACCTATATTCTAAAGCTTGTTGAAAGATATAATTAGTATTTATGGGTTTGGATGTATTATTTTGGTTATTGTTGTTACGATTGATCCAAATCCCCCATAAGGCAAAGGGTAGGAAGTAATTCCAATTGATCATGTTATGTTTTATGATGACAGACATGTTCCTAAGTTGTATAAGCCAGTGTTCGCCAGAGTGCTCACTTATGGTCACCCCACCCATGATGTTCCAAAAGGGTTTGGTCGCTATGCATTCTAGAAATATGTGAGTAATAGATTCCACTATTTTCGTATTGCATATTGGGCAGTGGGGATCTATGTTGATCCCGATCCGAGAAAGGTATTTTCTGCACGACAACCTATTATAGATGCATTGCCACATAAAAAAATTAATTTTTTCGGGACAAGATAGTGACCAAATCTAGTTAAACTCTTCATGCGGCTGTGATTGTGATTCAATTAAGGAATAACAACTTTTGGGAGTAAAAATACCTTTTGGACATAGGGACCAAATGGGGATGTCATTTATGGGCCCTTTTTTACGAATTTTTTCCCTAAGAATATTTTGATGAATTTTATTTGGCATGTGCATGGACAATTTTGAGAGATCCCAATCACTGTCTAAATAGATATCTTTTATTTTTAGGTTGTATTGGGTGGGTGATAGAGGACCATGTACTAAACTTCTTAGGTTCTGTGAATTTGGGATCCATTTGAGGTCTCATATATTAATGTTTGAGTTTAGATGAGGTGACCAAATGATCCCCTTGGAACATACCTCCCAGCCTTTCCTAATAGCATTCCAAATGAATGTTTGGTTAGTTTTGGTGCATCCTCCTCCGTATTTAGTGATAATCATTTTTGCCCATGGAGTGGTGGCTGGTGGCATGGATGAGGAGTCTCCAGGCTAAACTAGCTAGGTTAGTCAAGTTTTTTGAGTGTGCATTGTGAAGTTTCTTTTTAATCTCACTCGAACCCCAAATAAAGTCTCTCTGGATTTTATCAATTTTGTTACAAGTTTTATTCGGGAGAAGGGTGTACTGCATATAGTAGTTAAAGATAGAGTTTAGACAGGAGTGAGCTAGAGTCGTTCTACCTGCCATATTGATGAATCTTAACTTCCAAGTAGCCAATCTTGTTTTCATTTTATCAATGATAAAGTTATAGTCCGCTGGCCTTGGATTTTTATTTAGGATTGGAAACCCTAAGTAATTCCCAAAACTTTCACCTTTTTTAAAACCTAATGTGTTTGTAATTGAATTAATGGTTGTGGTATTGCAGTTATGGGAGAACAGTATTTTTTATTTAGCATGGTTGATACTTTGGCCACTGAGGGAACAAAAAGTATCTAATCCTAATTTTTTGGCATGGCATGATTTCTCATTGGCCTCTGCCATTAAGGTTAAGTCGTCTGCAAAAAGAAGATGCGAAAAACGTGTATGTGTCCTTCCTATGGTAATAGGATCCCATTGGCAGGTATCCACTTGGTTTGAAATATACATAGAAAACATTTCGAGGAATATAATGAAGATGTATGGAGATAAAGGATCTCCTTGCCTGATTCCTCTACTAGGTTCGAAAAAAGTAGTGGTAGAGCCATTCACCAGGACTGATATGGAACTAGTAGAGATACAACTAAGTAAAAGCTTGGAAATTTAGGAGGGAACTTGAAAAATTTAAGGGTGTGGTAAACAAAATACCATTCAATACGATCAAAAGTCTTTTCCAAGTCAATTTTGATCAACATATGGCCCTTTTTTCCCTTAATTTTTCGAAGATTACTCACCAATTCTTGTATAATAATTGTAAATGCCTAATTTTTGTTTTTTGTTTTGTTTTTCTTTTACCTTATACTTTAGAATAATTATTTTTGTGTGTTTGTAGATTTTTAGTATTAGATTTTTAGTTTAATTAGTTTGATAAGGGGGTTAAGGGACTGGGCTTTGCTTTTTGAAGAAGAAATTGGCCCAAAAATGGACCAAAATCAGCGGCCCAAAGCACCTGAC
Organism: Nicotiana knightiana; assembly: GCA_005239525.1. Taxonomy (NCBI): domain Eukaryota; kingdom Viridiplantae; phylum Streptophyta; class Magnoliopsida; order Solanales; family Solanaceae; genus Nicotiana; species Nicotiana knightiana. The sequence goes on along the minus strand of ML376401.1, from coordinate 189,079 downwards.
CCGCCCAGCTCAAGACCCCAACCAGACGTGCCAAAACGACGTCGTTTTGGTTAAGTGGCTGAGATTTAATCTTAGCCACACATATTGACTTGATCCAATGGCCCTGATTTAATCATCATTTAGGTATTTGAACCCCTAACCCCCGAAAATCGCCCCCGCTATTTCCCTTATCTCCTTTCTTCTTCTTCTTCTTCTTCTTCTTCTCTTCTAAATCCTCTCCTCTCATCTTCAAGACCTAGCCGCCGCCACCCTGCCCCACCGCGCACCGCCGCTCCAAACACCACCAAAATTTCACCCCTCACTCATCTCAACCTCCTCTCCATGAATCCGAACCCCAAATCCCCATAACCCCTCTCAATCTCCGTAAATCTAAGCCCTAACCGAAACCCTAGCCGCCGCTCACCACTCCAAGNTGCCGTCGCCAACCCTCCGTCCAGCATAGACATGACCCCTTGGTCTCTCTTTCTCTCTGACAAAGTGACCGGACTCTGCTTGTTAGCCAGAGTTTGCATTATTCGGTGTTTGTCGTCGAGAAAGAGAGGCGTGGAGGTCGATTCGCCATTGAGTTGTTTGTACTACTGTTTTGAAGCCCGAGCGTTTAGGTAAAATCCTAATCCCTTGTTCATCCGTTTTAGTTTATTCTTTATTGACTGATTTTCAGATTTTTAGTTTAGTTTAAGTTCTTTTTAATTAATTAGTGATTAGTCGTCTTATGTTGATTTTTTTTAATAATTATGTTGTTCGTTTATTTGTATTGTTTATTCGTATTGTTTGTTCATTCGTGTTGAAATTCTGTGATTAGTCATCTTATGTTTGGTTGTTGGTTTTTATAACTTATGTTCTTTCCCTATTTGTGTTTACGTTCAGTTTACTTCGAGTTTGAAATTAATTGTTAATCTGTGATTGTTAGTTCGCGTTAGCTTCGATCGTCAACATTAGTCGCTTAATATTTTTGAATCATGTACCTAGTTGATTGTTTAGGTTTCTATTAAATCGTTGTTCAATAACTTATCAATGTTGTTTTTCAGCTGATTCCAATTTTCTATCGTTTAGTTCTCATAAGTCGATTGTCGTTAGTTTAGTTTGTTTGAGTATTTAGGTCAATTACATATAAGTCTGTTTCTGTTTTGCTAATTCTAGTTGGTTTAAGTTTGAGTATATAAGATGAATTTCAGCCATGTGTAGATAATAGTTGAATACTTGAGTTTAAAGTACATGGTTGTTGGGTATTTTACTGTTTAAACATGCTGCTCTGTTTTGTGTCAGAATTTGGTGAAAAATGGACTGTTTTGGCACACAAAGTTAGTCCTTTTGGACAGATTTTTGGTGAACCAAAATCTGTCCAAAAGAACTTATTTTTCCTACTTAAAGGGTTCATTTTTTCCACACTAAAAACACATCTGGAAGTGGCTTGAACACACATCTTCACACACTCCAAAAATATCTTTACACATCCTTACTCAATTAAAAAGGAACACCACCTGGACACATAAAGAAAGATCAACTTAACATCTTTATTAATTTGAAAAGAAAGCTGAAACTCGTGAGCTTTGTGAGTGTATTCTTGAGTGTAAAACCTTTAAGAAAGTAGATGAATCTTGTAAATATTCCAGAGTGATTCATTGCTGGTTTCAGTTACTTTGTTCGTCATCTCTGGTTCCTTTTCTTTGGTTTAAGAGCTGCTGGATATTGTTGTTGTTGCTGCTGATTTCTGTTATTTGATCCCTTGCTCATACTTATCTTTTGCTACCAGGTATTCCTTTTAAGTGCTGCTGTAATTTCAGAATGCAAGTGAAGAAATTTGAGTTCCTTAGTTTATTTTGCTGCCATGAAAATATTTTGCTCAGAGTATTCTAGACATGCTTTAAAGACTACTGGAATAAAAGGCGAATGTTTGAGTTATGATTATGTACAACAACATCTGTTTGTGTGTTACATTATCTTTAACTTAGGGGGAAATGAGCATTGAAAGGAAGAATAAAACCATATGTATATTAGTTACATAATGTGCATCTGTTTGGGACAGTACGTTGTGTGTTTAGCTTTCTATTTACTGTCGTCTAATCATTGAAAGGAGGACGTATCTTACATTGTTCATATTAAGCTCCTTGATAAGGATCACGTTAAAGATAATGATTGGGGTTGTCCGATTGTTTCAACAGAATTAGGCAAGAACAAATTGATTGGTTCACGATTATTAAGGTTTAAAGATCTGACAATCATGAGTCCAATTTGATGTCAAGTTTTAAAGGAGACCATTATATTCTTGTATAAATAGCTTCTTGATTAACTTTTATGGATTGATTTTCGCTTTTGGTTCATGTTCGTACACGTTAAGACTATATGTTCAATGCTAATATGGTAGTGTGGGTAATTATTTGTTGTTACAAGCATGTCATAACGTTTCACAGATAAAAAACATAATTAACTTAGTATAGTTGTAGTCACACTTGGAATATGATGAGACAAAAAGTGACTCTTGTTTAATGTTGGACTACTAGGTCGTTTAAATCTTAAGAGAAGAGAAAAATGGTCCATAGGTAATGAAACAATGTGTTGGCCCAATTTTATTGTCAAATATTTTCAATGACGATTTTTTTTTTTTTTAACTGAATAATCTAACTTAATAGTCAATTTAAACGCTAGGCAATTAGTAGGCGCGCTTTAACTTCACGGAATCACTTGTTTATCGTGATGTTTAACATTAAATAAATTAATTCAACGATGTCATTTCATACTCTTAATTTTTTTAATTTTTAGTTAATTTTTAATTTAACTAATAATTTGCTAAAATCGCGGATTCGCTTGCGTAGCGCGATAGTTAATTTTTAATTAATTCTTTAAATGTAGTAACCCTTTTAAAAAAAAAAAAATAATAAGTAATAATATACTAATAATCTTTCGTCATAATTGCGGATTCGCTTGCGTAGCGCTGTTATGATTAAAATTAGTAAATTTTCATCTCGATCACGCATTGACTTGCGTAGCGTGATTATGACAACGTAATTTATCCAAAATCATCTTCCTTGATAACTCTAATAATCAAGAAGTAAAAGCGGACAAGTAAAACACAGAAACTAATAAAGCACAGTTTATTCAGAATTAATTTAAGCGAAGTTTAAGTCAATAAAGCGACCGTGCTAGAACCACGGGACTCGGGGAATGCCTTATACCTTCTCCCCGGTCAACAGAATTCCTTACCCGAACTTTGTTTTCGCGGACCAATAAAAAGAGAGTCAAATCTTCCTTTGATTAGGGATTCAAATAAAAGGTGACTTGGAACACCCAAAAATCAATTCCAAGTGGCGGCTCTGAGCAATAAAATAATCCCTATTTCAAAATTGTCACTTTAATTAAAAAAAACCCTTTAACCCCATAACACACATACATCTTTTTGGGGGTAGAAAAGGGGTGCGACAATAATCACATTGTCGGATGCTCTTTTATAATTCATAAAGCTAGTTTGGAAATGGCTGATTATGTTGTCTAAAAAGGGTTTTAGGTGATTTGCTAATATTTTGGTAATAGTCTTGTAGATAGTATTACACAGGCCAATCAGTGAAAGTTTTTTACATGGTTTGCATTGTGAATTTTTGGAATCAGAAAAAGGTATGTTTTGTTGATTTCCTTAGGGATTACTTGATTAGTAAAAATATCATGACAGTACTTTGTAACTGATTGACCAATGATGTGCCAATATCTTTGATAAAAAAGGGGCGAAGGCCATCCGGTCCGGGTAGGTTTGAACGAAAAATGGCCTTTTTGATTTCAATATCCAATAGAGGATCATCAAGATAGGTCAGGTCAACTTTCCTAAGATTTGAGGGGTTAGTCCCTAAATCTTTCTGGTTAGTACTATAGTAGGGTAATTCGTAGAATTTTGGATGTCTTGGAGCCTAGCTACTAATTTCCTTTTTTTACCCATAATATCCCCAAAGGTTCTATGTTTCCAGCTTTTAACACCCTCTAAGAAAGAGTTATTGGATTTAATATAGTCATTTTCAGTCCAGTGTGACCTAACTAAGCTAGGAAAATCCGGATGTTTACACCAGAAGGTTTCTAGCCAGAAAGGTTGGACATGTTTGCGCCTATTTCTAGGTATTAATTCTATCATAATAGGGTTATGATCGGAGTGTGTCTTAGGTAGGTGAATTACTGAGTAATTAGGGAATAGCTCACACCATTTCTCATTACCTAGAGTTTTGTCCAATCTTTCCAGAATTAGACCCTTATTTTTGTGTCTATGGTTTGACCAAGTATACTTACATCCTTTATATCCTAATTCCATGAGTCTAAAATTATCAATTTTTTTTAATAAAAAGTCTGCCCTAGTATTGTTCATTGGTCTACCTCCAAATTTCTCATGTGACCCTAGGATATCATTAATCTCCACCTATCAACCAAGGTCCATCAAAATTAATAGCAATGTTTTCTAGGTTATCCCACATAATATTTCTACATTGATAGTTAGTGCTAGCATAAATAGACGATATTAGCCAAGCTTTTTGAATAGGCCTTACATCAATTGTTGCATGGATTTCATGGTTCTTACGGATAAAGTTGTGCACTGTGACTACCTCATGTTTCCACATCACGACTATACCACCAGATTGTCCCTCCGCTGGGACTTCTATTAACTTAGTGAAACCAAAATCATCTAGCCACTGCTCATGATCGACCATCCTAGTTTCAAGAAGTGTTACCATACAAGGTCTATGAGTGTCAATCATCTCCCTAAAATTCCTTCTGAAGTTTTCATTGTTACCCCAACGGATGTTCCACACTATAATATTAGTTGGTCGATTCATTGATTGATTTGTGCTTGGGTTCTGTGGGTCTTCATTCTCCCTTACTCCTCCCAGAAAGATGGGATTCCTCCTTAGAGAAGGCACCAGTATCATCGCTCTGTTGCCCACACTTGGGTCTACTGGTGGCCTGATGTCCATCGAGCATTTGTAAAGTGCTAGGGGACAATTGAGCACGTGCCTCTTTCCTTCCTCTCCATAAAGAGATATACCTTTACCCCGTCTAGGTTTGAGAAGTCTAGGACTTGTTTTGAGCTTAGGTTGAAAAGACCTTCGACCTCTTCTTCCATTTTTGCTTCCTCTAGGTACTGCTCTTGGGGTATGTTTGGTTCCTGCATGGCTTGAGGTGGGGATGGTGGTGCATGGGGTACCTCCTGATTCACCCCCTGTTCCTGAGCCTACTGAGTGGTGTCCCATGAAAGGAATATTGGATTCATGACTGTTAGGATGTCGGGTGGGAAGAACGGACGATTTGGGAGTAGATTTTGTGGCTGAATTGGGTTGAAGTGAGGGGTCATGTGCCATTCCCCCCTCATTGCATGGATGAAATTAGGATTTAGAGATGGATCCAGTGGTTGAAGGATGTTGTTCAACCAGGATTGGTTCCAGTAAGTGCTCATGGCAATCCTCATGCCCTCACTCACAAGTTGTGTTAGGTATTATGTGTTTTGTAGAATCACTATGATGTCCTCCCCATTTACTTGGATGTTGAGAGATATGTCATGGCCCATGAGTCCCATTTCCATCCAAGATAATGGTTGGTAGTCCTGAGGCTGGGAAGGTTGGACAAAGATTATCTATGGGGCTAGTGGCTGAGGAGGTGGGGCTTATTGGTTTTCCATTGGGAGGACCATTTGTTGTCGAAGTATTTGAATAAGTCTGTGCCTTCTCCTCAGGGAGTATGGAATTCTTGGAATCTTGTGAAGGCATAGTAGTATTTATTGGAGGAGTGGAGTGTGGAAAGGTAAATTCTTCCGATGGTGGTATTAGAGTTTTGGTAGGGGTAATGATTGGGAGATCTTATTGCATGGAGTCGGAGTGGTCAGTCTTAGGGGTGTTTGTAATTTCAGGATTTTTAGAAAGCTTTTGAGTGTTTAATTGTGTTTTAGTAGTGAGTGGATTAGCTTCACTTATTAGGTCCATTTCTTGCCGTGTGAGATTAGTGCTAAGAGTAGGGTTAATGATGATGTTAGCCCCCTCTAATTGCATGTCACAAATATCGTGGTTATTTGGGTTGGACACGCCGGTGGCCATGTTGGCAGTGGTATTATTTAACATGTCCATGTGTGGCTATGTATGGAACTTTTTATTTTGATTTTTATTTTTAATTGTTTTATTATCCTCCAAAACCATTTGCTCATGTTCAAGGGTGGTAAAGTGGTTTTGAACCGGAGTTGTGGTGCTGTTTTGTATTAGCCTTTTAGGAATTATTTCTTCTTTGAGGTATTGTGAATTTGTGGAGTCCTTAGGTTTGTATTGGAGATTTTACGTATCATGGAACTTACCTGTGCTGGCATAGAACTGATTAACAGAGATACTTGGGCCTTCTTGTTGTTCTTTAGAAGGTGTTTTGTTGGAAGAAAAAAATTTCCCATGATGCCTCTTGTTCTTGTTGAAGTTGACTACCTTCCATTCTCCTGCTTTGTTATCCTCATTAGAGCCATGTTCTATGGCTTCTGTGTTTGCTTGTGATTTTGAGAGTTTCTGGGCATAGGAGCAGGAGCTAGAAATGTGGCCCAATCTCCCACAAGTTGTACTAGCAACTTCTCACCTTCGTAGTGTATTGATTGCTTATGAATACCAATATAGATATAAGGTTGCACTGGATGTTCCAATGGAATTTCTACACATAATCATGCGTAGCGTCCCCTTACAGTTTTTGATGTGCACACATCTATTTTGAGCAGATGACCTAAGATTTAATTATTTTACAAATGGCCATATTTACATTTTTGGGTCATAATTGCAATAACTTTGCAATTATAGCCCATGTATGCATTATTACATGATTTTACAAGAAAATAACCTTTTTTGTATTTTTTAAATGTTGAGTAATTATCTTAAAACATTTTATGCATGAAAATCATTTTTACAATTTGTTAATTATTTTTTTACAAATTATTTTATCAATTAATTGGGTATTTAACAAATAGCCTTTTTAATTCCTTTAATTTTTCATACCTAACCCACTATATTAGCCCAAACCCTCAAAAACCTAACAGCCCAATTCATCCCCAAGCCTAACTTGCCTACCCGACCCAATAACCCCGTCCAATCGTAGTCGTTGATCCTTTAGATCAACGGTCAACACCAACCCTTACCATAATTAATCCCAACTAACCCTAACCCCTAATCATTCACTCAACCCGGCCGCCCTTGGATTCCTCCTCCTCTCCATTCTCTCTCAAGCTCACCCTAATCCTAATCGCCATCACCGGTGAGAACCCCCTTCTATGGTGTTTATGTGCCTTCTCCGACCACCACTAGTCTCATATACTCCTTGGCTCTTTGATTTCACGACTCCTTGAGGAGATCTCAAGGAAATCCAACCGGATTCTGCCTGAAAATTGTTTACCAGCCTGTCTATGGCCTTTCTCATTTGTGAGTATTGGTTTCCTCCTATTTTTAGTTCGAATCCATAGTTTTGACCGAGTTTCTTTCATCTCTACTATTTTTCTGAAAACCCTAGTTTACGACTACTTGAATCCGTTTAGATATTTGTAGATGTGAAATGGTTCGAGTATTATCTGGTGTTTTCCCTTGAAGATCTCCTGTTTTGGTTAACTATTTTGATACCATTTACTTTCTTCTGAAATTAGGGTTTGCATTAAGTATTTTTCAAAAGGGTTTCTTTCTAACTTTTTTAGTGTTTAAACTAATTGTTTCTTTACTAGCTTGACTGATCCTCGTGTATGTTTTTGTGTGTTACACTTATTTCTTCAATTTTTTGTTTCGATATTGTGCTTATCTCTGTGAACCAGACCTGTTAACTTATTCTATTTAGGAGCTTAAACGATTTTCCCTGTCAAAATCAGTATTTTGTGAGATTTCTACTTGATTGACTGAGATTAATATAAATACAGCCGCTAGTGGAGGTTGAGATAGGTGCATCAGTTCCATTGAAGTTGAGATAGAACCCCTTGCAATTTTGCATGCTCCATTCAAGGTGAAAGTAACCACACCTTTCACAGTGAAAGTGTCAACCTCGCCGCCTTTCAACACTAAGGCTATACCTTGGGATTATGTGGCCGAAGATAGAAGAAGAGGAAAGAACAAAATAGAAGAATCCAGCGTTGCGCAAGGAATGACCAGAACAGGAAGAGTCTATACACCATAGCATTTGGGAGAATCCAGTAAGCAGGCTTCTAACAGACCGCCCGTTATTGAAACAGGCCCGGACGACCTTTGGAGGAAAGTGCAAGCAAAAGAGTATTCAGTCACAAATCATTTGAAGAAGACTCCTGCTCAAATATCTACCATGTCACTGCTACAGAATTCAGAAGTGCATAGGAATGCTCTCTTAAAGGTGTTAAGTGAGGCATATGTACCTAACAACATCATTGGCGGAGAAATGGCCAATATGGTGGGACATGTGCTGGAAAGTCACAAAATCACCTTCCACGAGGACGAGCTGCCACCTGAGGGTTTGAATCATAACAGGGCACTACATATTACCGTGAAATGTGAGGACAATTTTATTTCCAGAGTTCTGATAGATGGGGGATCCAGTCTCAATATTTGCCCATTGACAACACTGAAGAGGCTGGGCAAAGGCCTGCATGAAATACGAGAAAGGACCATGAACGTGAAGGCATTTGACGGGTCTCTGAGGGCTACCATTGGGGAAATCAATCTCTATTTACAGATGAGGCCTACATGGTTTGATGTCGAGTTTCAGGTGCTGGACATATCCGCATCCTATAATCTATTGTTGGGACGGCTATGGATACACACCGCTAGGGCTGTGGTATCAAATTTGCATCAGGCAGTGAAGTTCAAATGGAACCATCAAGAGGTGATTATCCATGGAGATGGGAGCAACCCCATTTACAACCGTTAGACTATCCCGGTGGTTGAGAATAGAAGAAGGCTCGGGGGAGAAACTTATCATCACATCGAGCGGGTCAATGAAATTGAAAAAGATAAGTGGTGGAGAAGTAAGATAGAAAGTATGCTAGCATGGAGAGGATATGAACCCGGCAAGGGTCTTAGAAAAAACCTTCAGGGTATCTCCAAGCCATTACAGTTGAAACATCATGGTAAAACCTTTGGGTTAGGGTATCGGTACACCTGGAAAGAATACAATGACGGGTCACCATCGTAGAGTGGGCCGTACTATCCACTTGAGCAGCCTGTACCATACTTGAGTCAGACTTTCCAGCAAACCGACATCATATGCGGATCAGAGGAGGAAGAAGCATTAGCCGCCTTGAGGAAATTATTCCTAGAGGATGATGACATGGACTGTTGTGTAATTATCGAGGAGTAGGAGGAAGGCCCTACCATCCGAGTTGCGGAGAAAGGATCATTCCTCAAGAATTGGACTGTCAGACCATCCAAGTCCCGATGAGCCCCGGGGTAGCAAGGCAGAGCAACAATGTTTATTTTGTTGTTTTCTAAGACAATGATTTCCCTTTTTGCATTTGTTTTAAATAAAACCTCCAGCGTTCCAAAAATGTTGTTTAAATTATTTAAAATCGCTTTTATGTTTCAATGGATCGATATTTATTATTACCATTTTCTCTCATACCTTTATCTATACAACATTACTATTTCCTGTCTTGATGAACCGATAATTGTGACATGTAATGAGGCAACGGAACAAAAGGATAGTGATTCAGAATAATAGGATGCCATACCCGAGGAAATCGTCAGGGAAGTAGAGGAATTTTGAGAACAAGCCCAAGTCCAACATGGACGAAACTAATATAATCAACTTAGGAGATTCTGAAACTGTCAAGGAGAAATAAAAATCTTATTTCCCCCTACAATCAGAAAATGGGGCAGAATTTTGAGGAGGACCTTCAAAATTCCGAAGCAAATTCAGCCGATCGCAGCATGTACAACAGTCAGAGAGGTTTATCCATCTAACTGGGGCAGAATTTTGAGCAGGATCCTCAAAATTCTACAGCAAGAGAAGTCGCAATGTTTCGGATCCTATCACAGTCATTGGTTCGTTTAACCAACTTCTCAAAAAAAAATTGCTATGTCTTTGAAAACTATGCATGCTTGCTTGTAAAATAAATCTGTTTAGCAAATGTTGCCCCTAATGATTTCAACAGGATCTCCAGACCAAGCAAGCGAGTCGACGGAGGCACGGACCAACCTCCCATTTTACATAACTCACATTTTTTCTTTGGTTGAAGGAACGAAGAATATACATGCCCCAAAGTCACAATTTTCATAACAACTCGATATTGAAGTCTACTACTAGCTAAGTAAACTCTGCTATCACCAGCTATTTAATTCTATTCTGCATGGGACTAAGCCCTGTCCCGAATCTTGCATGAGACTAAGCTCTGTCTCTATCTGCACGAGGCTAAGCCCTGCCTCCATATTTGCATAAGGCTAAGCTCTGCCTTCATTTGAATGAGGCTAAACCCTGCCTCCATATTTGCATGAGACTAAGCTCTGCCTCTATATTTGCATAAGGCTAAGCTCTGCCTTTATTTGCATGGGACTAAGCCCCGTCCCGAATCTTGCATGAGACTAAGCTCTGTCTCCATATGCATGAAGCTAAACCCTGCCTCCATATTTTCATAAGGCTAAACCCTACCTCCATATTTGCATGAGACTAAGCTTTATCTCCATCTGCATGAGGCTAAGCCCTGCGTCCATATTTGCATAAGGCTAAGATCTGTCTTCATTTGCATAAGGCTAAACCTTGCCTCCATATTTGTATAAGGCCAATCATTACCTTTATATTTGCCGATGACTAAGCGTTGTGTCTTCGGCACTATTTATTTGCTCTTCTTTCGGTCTAATCTCTGCCCTCAACTTCACAAGACTAAGCCTTGACTTGTTGCTCTTAACATCACCATTGCATCTCATGAGCTGAAATATCGCCAACTTGTCCAAAGGCATCATAGTCTAAAGGCATCATCCTCATAGCCGGATGACACCATGCCATGACCTGAGGATCTCTCAAAGTTGCATATCATTATCCAAAGGCGTCATAGTCTAAAGGCATCATCCTCATATCCGGAAGACACCATGCCAAGGCCTGAGGATCTCTCAAAGTTGCATATCATTATTCAAAGGCTTCATGGTTTGGAGGCACCATTTTCATGGCCTGAGAACATCATTTCATGGCCTGCGAATCCCTTACTGAACAATTCATGGCCCAGAACATCATGGTCTAAGGACGTCATCCTCAACCGTCCGAAGACAATTCTCATGTTCCGAAGGGATTCTTCATCATGTTTTAATTTCCGCACAAATATATGCTCGTAGTATCTCTTTACTTGTTGGTGACCCGATAAGCAACCATTACCCCAACGGGATCAATCTCTCTCCATTTCCTTCATGTTATCTCAAACCTGACCAATCACCATAACCATTCTTCACCTATGCCGAAATTTCTTGACCATCCTTGTGGTAACTTCATCTATATACTCCACCGATGAATCTAGAACTACACACGGCCTGAGTCCTATAAAACCAGGGATATGTAGGCAGCTTGGAAACTAGAGTGCGGCCTATGTCTCTCAAAACACCTTACTCGATCAAAATTGGCCATCATATCTTTACCCGACAGCTCTTTCATCCTTCCCGGGTAAAGAGGGGCAGTTGTTGATACCCAATTTTTTCCTATAATATTTTTTTAAATGCATATATACCTTCAAAACTATGCATTAGCATCAATTGTTATTTTTCCATAATTTCTACATTTTTAAAATTAATTTATCCAAGTATTTTATTTATATCAATAATTACTAATTGCATCACAAATGATTTTGTAACAATTTTATGACTTAATTATACTATTTATAATTATACTAAGCTTTAACTATTTCACAAATGGCCATATTTAAATTTTTTGGGTGATAATTGCAATAACTTTGCAATTATAGCCCATGTATGTATTATTACATTATTTTACCAGAAAATAGCCTTTTTGTATTTTTTAAATGTTGAATAATTGTCTTAAAACATTTTTATGCATGAAAATTATTTTTGCAATTTGTTAATTATTTTTTCACAAAATTATTTTATTAATTAATTGAGTATTTAACAAATAGCCTTTTTAATTCCTTTAATTTTTCGGACCTAACCCACTATATTAGCCCAAACGCTCAAAAACTACCAGCCCAATTCATCCCCAAGCCCAACCTGTCTACCCGACCTAATAACCCCGTCCAATCGTGGCTGTTGATTCTTTAGATCAACGGTCCACACCAACCCTTACCATAATTAATCCCAACTAACCTTAACCCTTAATCATTCACTCAACTCGGCCACCCTTGGATCCCTCCTTCCCTCCATTTTCTCTCAAGCTCACCCTAACCCTAATCGTTGTCACTGGTGAGAACCCCCTTCTATGGTGTTTCCATGCCTTCTTCGACCACCACTGGTCTCCTATACTCCCTGGCACTTTGATTTCACGACTCCTTGAGGAGATCTCAAGGAAAGCAAACCGGATTCTGCCTGAAAATTGTTTATCGGCCTGTCTATGGCCTTTCACGTTTGTGAGTATTGGTTTCCTCCTATTTTTAGTTCGAATCCATAGTTTTGACCGAGTTTCTTTCATCTCTACTGTTTTTCTGAAAACCCTAGTTTATGACTACTCGAATCCATTTAGATATTTGTAGATTTGAAACGGTTCGAGTATTATCTGGTGTTTTCCCTTGAATATCTCCTGTTTTGGTTAACTATTTCAATTCCATTTACTTTCTTCTGAAATTAGGGTTTGCCCTAAGTATTTTTTAAAAGGGTTTTCTTTCTTAACTTTTTGAGTGTTTAAACTAATTGTTTCTTTACTAGCTTGACTGATCCTCGTGTATGTTTCTGTGTGTTACACTTATTTCTTCAATTTTTTGTTTCGATATTATGCTTATCTCTACGAACCAGTCCTCTTAACTTATTCTATTTAGGAGCTTAAACGATTTTCCCTGTCAAAATTAGTATTTTGTGAGATTTCTACTTGATTTACTTCTGTTAAGGATTTGAACGATTTATTTCTTGTTAAAATCATAACCTTTTGGGATTCTTACTTGGTTGATTTCTATCTAAGGATTCAAATAATTCTTTTCTATAAAATTAGTACTCTTTGAAGATTTTTACTGATTGTTTCCTATTAATCGCGCTGCTAAAATTCATGTGCTGGGATTTTACTGGTTTCCTTGTTTGGACATGTTTTCCCTATTTTACTCGCCTTAATTAGTGGGAAAAAGTTTGGGGATTTTTACTGATTCCCTATATGGTATGATTTTGATTCATTACCTTAATTGAACCCTGCTATGACCGTTAATTAACTATTCCTCAATTAAAGGGATCTTTTCCGGACTCCATATATGAATTGATTCTGTGATTTGGTTGATTGATCCTTAATTGATTTAACTTTGATTCTCTTTACCTTACTTATTCCACTCCCTAAGTGTTATATATATATATATATATATACACACATACTCTTGTATTACCTCTAAGACATGAACAATTAGTTGAATACACACACACTCTCAGATTCTCTCTTCTTTCTCTGCTACTTGTGCTAACTTTTGGTCTAGTCGGCTGAAAGCCAAGGCTAGGCAGTGGAACTCTACTTGCTTTACATTCTGCACTTTGGTTCCTTAACTGGTATGTCTGTAGTTCAATTCTGAAACTCAATTTTATGTGTTCCTTTATGTAAATCCATGCATATTCCTGCACTAGTTTAATTGGTTATGTATTTAATTGTCTTCTTATTTACTGTTTTACCCATTATGTTTAAGTTTACCCTCTCCGGTTCAAGTGTTTAATCGAGCATGCCTAGATCTCATTTGTCTTGTTTGCATGTTTGTTCAGTTCTTGTTTACTCCCCTCAACTAGTATGCTCATGTTAGTGTCTTAGACTCCTAATGTATTTGATTGATCCTAATTGGTATGACTAATGCACCCATGTCTTCAACATGACTATTCCCACACTCTGTCTCTATGTTTTAATTGTCTTTTACCATGACTGACTTGTTAAGTCTCTAACTCAGTAGACTCGTAGTTGTTCTATACAGTTGTTATTCTATATGCTCCCCTTAGACCCTGTTCATGTGTTTCTGATGTGAAGCTCTCTATGTTCCCAACCCCTTGACCTATGTTTGTAAAACTGATTGATGAATGGTTGTGAGTTTGTGTGGTTGTATGTTGAATCTTTGTTCTTTTCAGGCTTGATTTCAAAATTGTTTCTCACTCCTAGCATTTTCCTAAAATTGTTTCTATTCCTGAAACTTTTCACTCCTAAAAGTGTTATCTCTACACTGTCTTTAACAAGTTCTTTCAAAACTATGTCAAGCACTCTCACTTTTACTCTTAGATTCTTAAGTTCTGCCCCCTCCAATGTGTATACTGCCTAGGAATCCATGAGATTCCTCTGAACTCTGGCACACTAGGGCTGGCCTTTTCCACAGTACACATAATCACTTCCCTATTCAAAGGATCTTGGTGTGAGTATTTCTCGGGATCCCTGAGGTCCTTAAGGAACTTTGACACACCAGGACACCCTATTGGATATGAGACTTTGGCATCCTGGACTGTTTTGAAGGCCTGGTATTTCCAGGTTCACTTTGGGCCTATCTCAGGCTCCCTATAGTATAGCTTATATTTATTCATGTAATTCATTCAATTATGGTCTGTAATAATCTTCTTTGTAAACAGATTTTGGGGAAATTAGTAAAAGGGTAGGGATTCTTATACGATTTTTGTGGGGAAATTGGGTAGAAATCATGCTTTAGGTTTACTATGCTTATTTCCGGTAGAAATCATGCCTTTAGACCTATATTGTTACTTGCATTAGAGATCATGTTGTAGGACTGTTGTGTTATTTGCATTAGAAACCTACCTTAGGATAATTACGTTTACTGGTTTTGCATATTAGAAAACTTGTTATAGCTCAGTACTTCATTATCACGAAATTTTGCTTCTACATAAGTCACAATCACCTAGAAATCATGTCGTTAGGCTACTGTTGTAATCCTGCCTAATAAAAATGACCATTCTCTATGCGCGTTAGAAATCCTGTTTTAGGACTGCATTTGCATTCGCTTTAAATCATGTCGCCTAAATAAATAACTGTCTCGTTTATAAAGATGCTTAAAAGAACAGCCCCAACGCCTAGACACCATGTTATAGGATAAAATATGCTTGAAATCAACTTTTGTATTTCAGCACCTAGACAAGCATGTTTATAGGATGTATTAAAACTCAAAATATTTATTTTCCTTTAGTCAATTTCCAGAATTCTGTTTGCATTTTAGATGACATGTTATAGGGTATCCATGAACCATGCCTAGGCAAGCTTATAGGTAACTAAGGCCTTACAAATGGTTGTAAAACTATGTTTTGTTTATTTGTGACTGCCCAGATTCAACAGGTTATAAAATCAGTAGGCAAACTGATTAGATTTACGCCACTTCGCCTTAAAACAATACTGCATATTCTCTGCTTGTTATGTTCCCCTAGATATCCTGTTCTAGGACTTTCTGAAATCTGTGTTTGAGACATGCTAATTATATGTTTATGTGTGGAGGTAAACATGAGCCTGTTAATTGTTTCATATTTGACAGTCATGTTTGTTCTTTGTTGTCGCTTAGATTTTTCCCTTCTTAACACCTTATAAGAGTCTAGAACTGCCCTAAATTTAGAGGTCCTAAACTCCCCCAGGGCCACGAGGAAGAGACGGGTAAAGCACGCTTAGAGTTCCTTAATCAAAACCGCTTATATAACCGCTACGAGGAGGGTATTTGGGTAGTAAAAGGATATGATGAGTTGTACGATAATGCCACGTGTCCCTCTAGTTGAGGAAGGATTATCAGGCATTGTACAGATGTGATCCTATAGGCTAATAACTTAGGACTCCCCTATCTTATTTACATATGTATGCTTAGACTGCTTACCTTTAAACTCCTTTTATCTTACTTGCATATGTGTTCTTAGACTGTTTGTCTGCTAAATCACTAATTTACTAAGTATGTTTGGTCGGCACCCACCATTGTGGACCTCGAGGGGTGCCTAACACCTTTCCCTCAAGGTAATTTCAAGCCCTTACCCAATCTCTGGTGACGTATACTGGTTTCATGAATTACTTGCATTAGGTGCCCTAACGCACCATAAATCCGTTAGATGGCGACTCTTCACTTTCCATACCCCTCTCCCAAAAGGAAGGGAGTTTTCCCAAATGAATGTCGAAACCCGATTTCGCAAGGAAAAAAAGGGGCGCGACACCTATAGTGCACCACCAGCTCCAATTAGAGCACCTCCTCTTCAGAGTTATTATCATGGTCAGTTGGCTCGTCAGGATCAGTCTCAGTTTTCACAGCCACAGTATCAGGATGGATGCTTTGATTGTGGTGATTATGGGCATATCCGGAGGACCTGTCCGAGATTATTGGGGGTTCAACCACAGCATTAGGGTTCTGGCACCAGGTGCTGCACCGCATGCTAAGCCATCCAAAGGCAAAGGTCAGGTAGCCTGAGGTAGGGGCCAGACTGTTAGAGGTGGAGGTCCAGTCGTTAGAGGTGGAGGCCCGCCATCTAGAGGCCGTCCTAGGGATATGGTTCAGAGTGGTGGGGCTTAGCCCCGAGGTTATGCTTTTCCAGCCAAACCTGAGGTTAAATCATCCAATGTTGTCATTACAGGTAGTGTTTCAGTTTGCAGTAGAGATGATTCAGTTCTATGTGATCCGGTGTCTGCTTACTCCTATGTGTCATCTTATTTTGCTTCATATTTGGTTGTGCCTCGTGATTCTCTGAGTGCCTTTGTATATGTGTCCACACAGGTGGGGGATGCTATTGTTGTAGATCGTGTATATTGTTCGTGTATGGTCTTAGATATGGTGGATTTCGATTATATTGGTTATCACCTTATCTCGCTATTTTGGACTGTCATGACAAGACAGTGACCTTAGACTTGCCGGGGTTGCCTCGATTAGAGTGGACAGGGACTCCTGGCCATTCTACCAACAGGGTTATTTCTTATATGAAAGCTCGGCGTATGGTCGAGAAGGGGTGTTTGGCCTATTTGGCTTATGTTCGTTATTCTAGTGCTGAGGTTTCTTCTATGGATTTTGTGCCTGTTGTTCGTGAGTTTCCAGAGGTATTTCCTGCAGACCTGTCGGGGATGCCACCCGACAGGGATATTGAATTTTGCATTGATTTGGCTCCGGACACTCAGCCCATTTCTATTCCGCTATACTGGATGGTCCCAGCAGAGCTGAAAGAATTGAAGGATCAATTACAGGATATTCTTGATAAGGGATTCATTAGACTTAGTGTCTCACCCTAGGGTGCACCGGTTTTGTTTGTGAAGAATAAGGATGGGTATATGAGGATGTGTATAGATTATCGGCAATTGAACAAAGTCACCATCAAGAACAAGTATTTGTTACCGAGGATTGATGATTTATTCTATCAGCTTCAGGGTGTCGAGGTGTTTTCGAAGATTGATTCGAGATATGGTGTTGAATCAAGGCACTTCATAGTTTTGAAGATTGACAAATGCCAACTCAATTGAACCAGGTCCATCATGTCAAACATAGTCAAACAGACCCATTGGCACGAGAAGCGTCCATGCACAGGAGATAAATATTATCTGTGAACTAAGAGGTTATCTAGAACTAAGAGGTTATCTCCTAAGCAAAAAGGTTGCAAATTGATAAGAAGATCGAGTTTGATTTCAGGTAGGACAGAATCGAGATCAAGGAAGTTGAGATAAACTCAAACTCTTCCACCAAGGAAGAGTTGTATTAGAACTTAACGACAATGTCTCAACTACTGATTCTATAAAATGTTGAAGCATTCCTGCTAGAAAAATAACGCACAAACACAGAAGTGAAACAAGAACTGAAAGAAAAACTACCAAAGCAATTTGGCAAGAAGAATCCTTGTGCGACATAAAAGCTACTTGAACTAGCTAGAAGAACCAGTTCCATCTATTGTCTTTTGAGTCTAGTTGTTTGTAGTAGATGATTACATATTGTATCTTTCAGCTTTATTAATAAGTAATTGTAATAGGTACACACTGTTCAAGTTAGAGGTAACTTGAAGTTTGTTGCAAATAACTAAAGGCTATTTTTCCACAAAGGGATTAGAGTTAGTCCTTAGGTTCACAAAAGAGTTTATTTTGTAAATGATGTTTGGCTCGTTGACATAGTGAAGAGTTTAGGAAAATCCTACTGGGAAGTAGGTCGTGGTTTTTTCACCTTGAGCCAGGTGTTTTCCCACGTAAAAATTGTTGCGTTCTTTAGATTTTACAATTACTTTTCTGCAAATTGTAGAAGTTGGAACATCAAGAAGAACTAGGTTCTTCTATAACGACATCACTCGAAAATTGGACACCACACAAATCACCCCCCCCCC